>VZTL01037897.1:97306-154214 GCA_013400535.1 Scopus umbretta | reverse complement strand
CATGCTTCTTTTTCTGCTGTTGTTTTGCTGGAGATTTGCTCTCCTGGGGTGATGCGATGCGGATGGGCCCTCGGGACCAGGAAGGCGCTGAGAGGAACTGCTCAGCTCAGAGAGGGCTGTTCAGGTGGGAACCCTTCCCCGATGGTTCAGCAGTAGGGCAGAGCTTGTAGGGATCCTGGCAGAGTGGGGTCTGGAGGGACTCTGGTGGGTCAGAATGTTGGCAGGGTGCTGGTGACCAAAGGGAGCAGTGGAGACTATCCCAGGGAAATCCTCCTCCCAAAGGCACCCGACTGAGATGATCGTAGGATCTGAAGGGCTCTGCACCAGGGGGGTCCCTCCCTGGGGAACCAATCTAATCTAATGACTCCATCTCAGTCTCTGTCACCTTGCTACACTTGGGGACCGTGACAATGATGGGAAGCCATCTTTTGAACAATGGGAAATCAAGTGGGTGCTTCTGAGAGGCAAAAATGGACCCCCTCCTCCTTCCCCCACCCCTCCCTGGGCTCTCTGCCGTGGGAGAGGGGCTTTCATTTTGCTCAGGTGCATGCAAAAAACCCCTGCCCCTGTGACAGTTGTTACTATGGAGCTGTGTTGAAGAGCTGTTGACAACTGGTGCAAAACTTTGAGGACCATTTTTCTTACAGATCATTCAGCCCCCATCTCATACGTTGTTTTTTTTAATTTTCACCATCCTCCTGGGTGGGTTTTTTTGGGGTTTTTTTTGGTTTTTTTTTTTGTTTGTGTTTTCTTTTCAGTCACAGAGGCATATTCATAAACACAGACTCCTCCCTGTGTGAGTGTTTCATCCACATTTGCTTTTGTCCCATTCCTGGGAAGTCCTCTGGCTCTTTCTCAGACCCATCCCAAGTGCTTCAAGTTCTGCATGTGAAAGCCTTCCCTGCAAGAGCTTGAGTATGTTTACTGCATCTGGAGTGGGCCTGGGGAACACTAAACGTGGGGTGTCCATTCAGTCCTGTTCTAAAGATCTTCCTATCAGCATTTCCAAACTTGTGTGACTGCTCAAGCTTTGTTTCTGAATGGGAACACAGCAAAACAGGCTGGTTAATGTCATCATTTCAAAGCGGAGTGTCCAGACTGAGTTGTTTAAGCCCTCTCCAAATCCAAGATAACCTTCCGTGGACTGTCTAAAAAAACATAGAGATGCTGATAATTTTATTCACTGAGTGATGCATCTTGTGTCCCAGTCCAGACTTCCTCAGCAGAACTGGTCCCCTCCCAGTTAAGCATGCTGCAATCCCTGTATGTTGATCTTTGCAACGGTTGAGAACCACATCCTCAAGAAACATAGTCCCACCTACTTTAGATGCCGAAGCTGCCTGGCCACCCTTGGGCTTTCACGGGCAATGCAGAGCCATTAGTACGTCCAGAGGTGGCCTGTCTATCTTAGGTCTGAATTGCTTTCCAAAGGTGCTGCCTTCTTCTCGTTGCCTGATACAGCAGCATCAGGTGACTAGTTTCCTATGTCACCTTAAATTTATGTGACATGACTCCAGGTCTGAATACTCATTGTGATGACGAATATCAGATGAGCTAATCTGGAAATGTCTGTGTTGCTTATCTGTGTAATTCCCCAAGCTTGGGTTGCACTGACTGATTTATTTTAAATGATAGAAAGGGTATTTTTGTACAAGGATCTCTTAATGCTTCACCTGCCCAGCAAGGGCTGATAAGTGGGGAGCGCAGGAGGCCATCAACCAAACTGGAGAAGGAACCTCCAAGAAGCCACTGCTCCAGCCCTTTCGCTCCTATTCCAAGACAGGATGAACGCCTGTACATCCACGCATTGTGTGTCACTTCCCATGCCCGATTTTCAAATTTCAAACCCTCCTGCAAAGCTTGGGCAGTTTCTCGCTTTCGTTGCATCTTAAAAGGGAACAGAGAAGCCCTAGAGTCCTTCTGCGGGAACGTCTCAATCAAAGGTGTCATGAAAGGGGTTTAATTTCAAAAGCTCTGAATTACACCTAGATCAGGAAGGACGCGGTAATGGTGGATTTGCTGAGCTCAGGAGGTTAAAGAATGAAGGGGAATTCACAGTTAACATCTGTGACACACTGAGTCAGGATGAGAGAGCATTCGTAGTCAGAGCAAATATCAAAGGCATTTCCCAGATCTCATGCTTTTGGGAGATTTTTAATTACTCTGATGTTTGTTAAGAGTCGCTTACGGCCAAATAAGTGGATTCTTAAATTTGAAGATGCTTCTCTGCTCCCAGAAATAATGGCTGAGCAGCAAATCAACCCCGGCATGTATGGCAAGGAAGATGCAGTGAGCTTAGAGCTTCTCTGAAGCCAGATCAAATATCAGTTCACATAGCGGTCCCTGCCTCCAGCTACACGAGGATGATGATAGAGAATTGCTTTGAAATCCTCCAAAGAAAAGCATTCAAGACAGTGCTCTCCTGGGCAAATGTCTCCTTCCCTGGCATTATATTCTCTGGTAGCTCTAATGCAAGAGGTGGCAGGTGGTGAACCTGTTGTACAGGGAGGGATAAGGGAATCGGATAGGTGAAATTAGGCAGGTGTTTAGCAATGCAAACAGCAGCCATTCAGCGCTGGGTTTCCTGGCTTCACCTCTGAGCCACCTGGAGAAACCTGGACTCCAATGTCACAGCAGTGCTCTGCAGGTAATTTGGAAAAATACGGAAATAATGGGTGGCCTGGGCCACGCAGGTGAAATATCAAGCAGGACTTTGACGGGAGGGGTAGCGGAAAGCTCAGGTGCGTAGCCTGTGTTAGCTACAGAGGCGTGCACACAGTCAGCAATGCAGCTCCTTGCCGCGAGGAGGTCTGGTCAGAGGGACAAGGGCTTTGGGAGGGGAGAGCACCTACTGCGGGCACAGATTTGTTCCAGCGGGCAGAGCTGCTCTCGGTGTCTTCGCTTGCTTTCAGTTTCGTGATGTCTTTCTGCTGGCACATCGGAGCCTCGCTTCGCTGGGGACTGTTGCATAAGCCTCACTGGGGACCTCGAGAGCGGCTTAATTCCTTGAGCATCTTCCTTCTTGCCGCTGGTGAAGTCTGCTGCTCAGATGTGAGCCAGGGAGACAGCTGGGCAGGGCTGAGTCCGAAACCTCCCCCAGACAGATAAAGCATGCGCGAAAGAAAGATATTCCTCTCTCCCAAGCCCAGGACAACTATCTTTTTTGGGAGAAACCCTTTCTTGCGACAGCTTGCAGAGTCCAGCTCAGAAGGGACCTCTCTGCAGGTATCTCGTGATGATGATGGCAAGACAGTCAAGTTAAGGCAAAGACAGAGTGCGATTAAGTCCCTCTCCCTCCCTCAGGCAGAGCTCAGCCTGCAAAAATGCTTTGGATGCGGTGGCCTGTAATTATGTAATTCTTCCTCGTTATCTTTTCTAATTGTTCTCAGTGCTGTTTCCTAAACTGATTGGAAACAATGGCAGACGGGGATGAAGTGGGAGGCAGACGTGAGCATGGCAGGCTGCCAGCCTACTACAATGCTTTCCAGAAAGGGGGAGAGAGAGAGAGAGAAAGGAAAGAAAAAGGAAAAAAAAAAAAAGAAATAATCCACGGTGGAGACTTTGGATGCCAGGACCTGAGTCGAGGGGACACCTGAAGCAGTGCCAGGCTGGGAGGCGCTGGCAGGGGATGTCTCATTCAGGCTGATGCGTATGTGATCTGTATTGCATCCATGAAATTTCAAGCCTTCCCCCCCATCCCCGGCACACCTTTCCTCCCCGAGAGCTTTGCTGTTTTCCTCTTTTCCAGTACTCGAATGACGCAGGTTGAACCCTCCCGGGGCGGGGGGGGGACTTTGCCCATCACCTGGAGACACTGTGGTCTTCTCCCCCTGGCATCGAGTTGTTTGTTTGCTTGCAGCGGGGAAAATAAAAGAAAAAGGGGAGAAGTTTGGCTTGTTGCATTTGGGGGTGACTGAAGGAGGGGCCTGGGGGTGAGATATTGCAATGCGATTTCTTCGTATTTGGCAGCTGGTTTCAGGGGAACTGCGGGGTGCCGCTCCCCAGAAGCCAGTGGTTGTTATGTTGGCTCATTTTCTCTGCAGATGCCCGCTGCTCTTCACCCACTGCACTCTCCCCATCTGGGTGAGGGTTTTTGCAATGATGTGCATCACAGAGGTATTTGGGGGTCCAGCAGAGACCTCGCCTAATATCCCTCTGCTCTTCTTTCACTGACAGTCCTCTTTTGCCAGCACAGTGGGAAGGGGGGAGCCTAGGACTGCGGCTATGATTTTTGGCTAGAGAAGGCCAAAACAAGCCCTGATCTTCCAGGCATAAAGTCTGAGCATTCATTTCTCATGGCAGGGGGAGAGAACAGATGTCTGTGGAGCGCCACGGCATCCCGCAGAGCGGGACTCCCAAACGGCAGCGTCACGACCCCTGCGATGAGCAGGGCTAGCTTAAGGGACGGGAGGCACCCCTACAGAAAGCAGACCCCGGTCATCCATATGGGATCAGCGCCAGGCACTGAAGGGAGGCTTTGGGTCACCCTTGGGTGCTGGCACTGACTTGCCCTCCTCATCCCAGTCTCCGGGTGCTTAATCTCCGTCTGGGCCCTCATGTCCTGACAGCGCTGTCAGCTGGGAGTTCAGCGAGTCGCCGACGACGGAGCAGGGACAGTCCAGGGGGGAGGAGGAATTTATCAGAGCTGTCTTCTCCTCCTCCAGACCCAGCGCTGCTCTGCTGTTTTTTCCATCACTCCTGACTTCTCTGCATGCCTGAGGCTGTCGCTGCCAGCGCTGTCCCAGCTGGCCAGCCTTTCTGGCTTCTGTGCGCGGCTCTCCAGGATGGAGAGGAGAAATGCTGCCTGAGGTTTGCCCTCCGTATGGGATTGGAGGCTTCCTTACTACTGTGGGTTGAGTGGGGTCGGGGAGATGGGGCTTTAAGGGCCAGGAGCTGGAGGCTGCAGGGCAAGGCGGTTCAGCTCTGGCTTGTGTAGGAATTTGAAGGTTTTGAGCTGTGGCAATCTCCAGCCACCTCTGGGAAGGAGTGGATGAGAAATAGCTGGAAGGAGCAGCTGGAAAGCGGTGGAAGTACAGACATGAAAGAACAGAAGGGTGGCCACCTACCTCTGCCCTTGGTTTCTGCTGGTTCCTGGGAGAAATCATCCAGCCCATGCCTGCAGGTAAATGGGCTGAGGGCTAGGAGGGTAGGCAAAGCATGAACCCCCATGGTGTTCAGCAGGGACAGGCCACTGCAGTGATCTGTTTCTAAGTGGCAAAAGCAACCTGCCTGGATAGAGCTAGAAGGAAATATCTTGGAGCGGTGGTTTGGAGCCCAGGTGTTTCGGACCTGTCAGTGCTGTTATCTCCTCTGGACCTGCCTGCCACTGTCCTTTTCTACCAGAGAAGTCTGTACTCATACAACTAAGGGGGGGGGAAACCCCCCCAAACCAAAAAATCCAGCTGTCATTGCATCAGCCAAAGGATAAACATTAAAACATTAATGGCAGCTGATTCTTCTCTTGAGTGTACACCGATCTCCATTCAAGGTTGCAAACCTTACCCTGTTGCATCCCTGTTCCCTTCGCAGCATCGTACAACTCATTACATGTTTTCTGGCACGTAGCGCCATCAGGCACTGTTCCCCACTGGCTCACAGGGGGGAAATGGACTACTTCTGTTCTGGGAACGCACCAAGAGGCGGGAGGAAGTTTGGGAAATATGGTGTCATGTACAGGCTGTGATTTGGTCCCATCCGAGAGCGACGCCATGCATCAGGGAATGGTTTGATGGGTGATTTGCAGGCTGGCTCCGGCCCCTGGCACAATCCCCGCTAGCCTTTTCTCCTGTAATCTCTGCAGCTCTGGTGGTACCAGGGGTGAGGGAATGGCAACAGATGAATCACTGCTCCTAGCGAATGCCTCCCTGTGTGCCACTCTACCAGAAGTGCATCACCATGAGCTGCTGCTGTGGGTTTGGGCAAAGGATTTGCTTTTGCATTTCCCCAAAGAGGGCAACTCAGTTTCATTAAGAGCTGAAGAAGCACCCTTTGCTATCTCTTGAATATATCCTGGATTTGCTTAGTGCTGACAGGCACACAACTAGATGACTGGCAGATATTTTCATGTAGGGTGGCCTACTGGCTATTCCCCTAGCAGTTGTTGCTGTTGTAGGCTAGATAAATAATTCTACATCTTTGGCTCAGTGGGCTGATTGCCCCAAAAGTTCCCATGATGATACAGCACAGGCGAAAAGCAGTTCTTTGTATCACCTTTTGTTTCCCCATTTTTAATTCAATTTTTCTGGTGGAATTGTCCTTTTTCTTGTGTTATGAGGCAGAAAGAACAAAAGATCCCTCTATCATTTTCTAATATACCTTTATCATCCCTTCACATTCATCTCCTCTCTGAAACGTGCAGTCTCAGAGCCCTTGCTAATCCCTCTTCATGAGCAAATTTTTGCCATGACCTTGATCAGTCTTGTCGCAGTTCTCTGGACTATCTTTAGGCAGACCATTGCCTTTTGGAGTGAGTGGCAATTCTGTACACAGCGGCATGTCTGTGGTACTTCAGACACCGACAGAAGGTCCTGTCTTTCAGAGAAACAGGGAAGACCACCTAACACCATATTGCAGAAGACCATTCTCAAAGAAGTCATTGGTGGATGTTCTACTAGAAGATGTGATGCGAAGGGAGATGTTCTCCCCTACACCAACCACTAAGCCAGGGCTAGGCCAGGACCTCAACAACACATGGCACTGGGATGCAGAGGCTGGTGTCAACGTGAGGATATTGGGAGAATCCTCATCTGCCACAGCAGTGGAGGGAGCTGGTGTGAATGGGGAGGCAATCTCAGTTCCTTCCCAGCTGCAAACACTACCTCCAGGCACACGTACCTCATGAAAAGACAAATTATTCTTCCTCCATTCCCAGGATTTATTTATTTATCATTTATTTATTTATATAAATAAATAAAACCAGCCCTGGGGTTCAAATTGTCCATCTATTTGTTTGCAGTCAACATGCAATAGTCCTCAGAGCAGACCAAGAGGAGAAATCAGCTTTTGGTGCTGCTGCCTGCCACAGAAGGAAACAAGGTCTGCAGGGAGCAGGTGGCCAGGGGGACAAGCGACCTGGAGGAGCTTTAACAGTGAAAGGCATAGAAGATCCTGGACAAAAAAGAGGGAGAGGGATGGAGGGACAGCAGACTACTAGAGTGGTGCAAGGGTGCCTAGGCATGGGTGCTGATGCAGGCAAGCTGGTTTCTGCTTAATTTGTTTTATTCAAGGCTGAGCCTGGAGTGTAATTCAACCTCCTTCATTAATGTCTTTGACCAATTCAGCACGCTTCTGAAATCTGGATGACCCAGCAGAGTTCTTGTAGGTCCATGGACTTTCTAAAATGGCCAGGTAAGAGGAGGAAGGGAGAGAGCTTGTTGAATCCTCTCTCTTTTTTTTAAATGCTCGATCAACCTGCAGGCTGTGAAAACAATAAAAAAATATAGACTCCATTAAACTACTTAGAAGAAAAATCACTGCCTCTGGATTGTTGAAGCCTGCCAATTTTCTGCCAGTCGCACTGTATTTGTTCTAGTCTGAGAAAGGAAGGAGGAGAAAGGGAAAAAAAGAAAAGTCTAGTAACAGAAGAAAAACAACTGTGTGAAACACACCAAAATAACATGAGTGGCTTTGCTTGTATTTCCCGGCAGCAAGTCCTTGGATTGCGTTCTGCGGAAGAGAGGAGGACGTAATGCAAATATGTAATGAACGGAAAGCAAATACACACTTCACACACACACAGAGTAAATAAATAAACAAACAAATAAATAAATAAATCCTGGGAATGGAGGAAGAATAATTTGTCTTTTCATGAGGTACGTGTGCCTGGAGGTAGTGTTTGCAGCTGGGAAGGAACTGAGATTGCCTCCCCATTCACACCAGCTCCCTCCACTGCTGTGGCAGATGAGGATTCTCCCAATGCCCTCATGATGTTCCCAAATGCCTGTCCGGAGGTGATGGCAGGGCTGCTGGTCACGCTGCTTGCGGACAGCCTGGAGCCCCTCTTGCAGCTCCCCTGGTTCTGCTGGGGAGCTTGAAGGAGAGGAGGCAAGGTGAATAGCTGTGGTCTTACAGATCCCTGACCTGCTCTCTCTTCTGTCCCAGGTGATCCAAAAAAGCCTTTTTGTGCTTTGCCTTGGAAGTCTTCTCTGGGGCTGGCTCTGGGTTTGCTTTGCTGCTCCCAGAGATACTCTTACTCTTCATTTTGTCTTGAGTCGTTGTCGATGAGGGAGTACCGTTCTTGCTCTGCTGCTCAGGTGATGAAGCGGTCTCTGGCCTGCAGCCATAGCCCCTCCTGTCATGATCTCCTCAGGTCTCCTGAGCTGAGCAGTCAAATGGAACTCATGGGCGCTGCAAAAAGGAGGTGTTAACTCGCTGACGCTTGCTCCTTCTGTGCTTCAGTGCTGCGAACAGAGGCTATAGAGGATATGGGGAGAATCAGTCCTCCGTTGTGAGGAAGATCAGTGTCTTGACTTCTGCTCATAAAAAAATACAGAGTGATTTTCTTCAGAGTTGGCAAATTCCAACCCCTCTCTTCCAGCCAGGTTCCTAAGTAGGACCTTGCTTTTGTTCTGTTTACCTGAATTCCCCAGCTGTCTGGGGATTTGCAACTCATTTTACACAACGCAAATCCTAGGATTTTTTTTTCAGAAGCAACGTTTTTATTTGTTTGCTTGTTTTAATGCCTTTCTTTTTGGGGCATCTAAGTCAATACACTATTTTTTTGGTGATGAATAAGCTTTGCTGGCTCAGTTTGTCCTTGTGAAAGATTCTAACAACCTGCCGAGTACTCTGTGCTTTTCTTCTGTGGCTCCAGTCTGATTCCTAGTGGTCCTGTGACCCTCATAGGTTGCTCTCAACTCCATCCTGCAAATCCAGATGGGGATTCCTTAGCCGGTAGTTACTGCCTTCTTCTATGTCTCTCCTCACCATGTCATTGAAACTGCTGGCAAAAAGATTGCAGCCTTTAAAATGAGCATTCAGAGCTGTCTGGAGGTGTAAGCTAATGAGGCAATACATTCACCAGGATTTGTCGTCCAGCCCCACTCCTTATTGGGGTAGTTAATTTTTGCATGTGCCGATAAGGAGACTCGAGCCAGCCCTGTGTTATCTCAGTCATGCCATCCCCTGTGTCTGAAGGAGATCAGGAGAGCCTTCAGGAGGGCTCCCAACTCTGGGGGTGCCCAGACGGGGATGTTCCTTTTCTCTAGAGACAAAAGGGATTTCAGCTGACACCGTATAATCCTTGGGGTGCACAGCCTTTTGGCTCCTGAATCCAGGGCAGTGAAAGAGGCTTTTCTGCAAATGCTGGCATGAACTTCCCGATGCTCTTGTCTTGTCGCAGGGAAGTGCCTTAAGCATTAAGGTGTGGGCTTTTATAAACAACACAGAGCTCAAAAGGGAAATCCTTCATGTGATAAAGAGATATTGGATGACTAATTTGATTTAAAATGAGGGCTCAGAACCGTCTTACAAGAGGCTCTGCACCAATATGTCCAAGGAGCCTGAATTTTTCTGGCTTTAACTAGTCTGCACAGGTCAATACTACCACGAGTACTACATGAGAGGGGCTGAGCTGTCAGGTGCTAAGCACTAACACAAAATGATAGATTATTCAAGATCGTTGTCAGGCTGCCTGTGGCTAAGCACCGCCTGCCAGAGCAGGGTATCCATCCTCTTGGATCTTGCTGGGACAACATTGAGCCCTGAATAAAACCACTCACTTGAGTATCTCCTGTATCACAGAAACACAGCTCAAATGGGCCGAGCTGATAGCCACATCTCCAGCAGACACTGCTGGTGCTAGCGCAAGTGCTGCCAAGGTCCCTCAACGATGCCTGTTCGTCTGCTCTTCCCGACCCATATTAAACTTTGACACGAAGGCCAGTAACCCTTATAACCTACATCATTTTGCCATTTAAAAGCATCTGTTTTGGATGCAGCTCATCAGGAAGCCCACTCACCTCTGATAGCTTAGGAAACATTTGCAAGGCAGAAGTGGTGCAGTGAAAATCCCAATGCGAGGTTAATTCCTAGGGTTTATTTTCAAAGTTTGAAAGTGACAACTTGTCGGCCTTGAAGATTTTTCACCAGGGCCAGAATAATCCAGAGGGAGAGATTTTCTTCTTCTTACTCAGACCATGGGATAATTAGTAGATTTTAATGACTGCTTGAGAAAGCTAGCTAATTAGCTATTAAAAACACCCCTCACCCCCTCCCCTTTACCCAGTCCCTAAATGAAAGTCACAAAATAGCCAGTCATCTCTCTGACCGGTTGCGTCTTAGAGATATTTTTCTTTTCAAGCTAATTGTGACTGTTTGGTATTTGCTGGGGAAAACTCTGATTGGGAGTGCATTAGGATGAAAAATGGTCTGTTCTGCTTCTGCGTAAGTGTTAAAGCACAGCCACAGCCCGTTGCGTGCATCATAGAGTTATTTAGGGTGGAAAAGACCTTTGAGATCATCAAGTCCAACTGTTAACCTAACACTACTACTAACTTGCTCATGAGCAACCCATGGCTCTCTGCTGGCCAATGTCATGGGGAGCCACCTTGGTTGAAGTCCCAAAGTGCCCAGTAAGCCCAGTCCCTGCTACGTGGATGCTGGTATCGTGGGGTTGCTCCTTAGAGCCAGGAGTGTTTGCTGCCATGACCACTGGTTTTTAGAGCCATATCTGCACTTGGTTTAGTGACACCTTGTCAGCCAGGCTGCTCTGCCTGACCTATCTGTCCTCGGGGTGTCCTCCTTCTGTCCATGTTTAGTATTAAGATGAAGGGAGGACATAGCCACCATGGTCTGTGCTTCCTACATGTGTCTGTCCTGCGTGACTGCGGGTAGGTCAGGAAATAGCTCTCAGCACCTCCCGTCTCTGCTCGAGGAGCCAGTGACAACTGTTTCTGCTCATTCCAGTGGAGGTGGACAGCTTTTCAGAACAAAATAGCTCCCCTCCCTCTGGCTATGAACTCTGATGCTTTTTAGTTCAAGCTCTTGGCATGTTCTCTTCTGTTCATTAGTGCTCCTTGCCTCGTCTAGGGGCCGGTGATTGCTCTTGCCAGTATCTTTTCTCCCCTCTTCCCTTCTCCCCCTGTGGCAACGTAAAGTGGTTTCAAAGCCTTGAATAGAAAGGGCAGAAATGATAGCAGGAGAGGACTGAGGCGGCTTTTGCTTTGCAAGGTGACAACCTCTCCTGTCACTTACCATTCCCTTAAAGAGCATTGATGCTCTGCAACCCACCGAGCTGGGGTGGGCGCTCCTGCTCAGGGGCTGTACGCTCTTGCCACCTGCGTGCACCACAAATCCTGCCCTGCCACTCCAGAGAAAGAGGCTTTTTGCTATTTTCTGTGGAGATGCTGACCCGCTCCACCTTTTACACGCGGACAATGGGCTTCACGATGACACAAATCAAAGCGTGTGCTTCATGTTTGGTGCATGCAGGAAAGGCTTGATAAACAACAGCCTTTGTATATGGCAGAGTCCATCTCCTCATTTAGCCCTGTCATCAGCTGCAGAAAGGCTGCACGTTATCCCACTCCTTCCTTAGGTGTTTGTGAGCATGGGCTGGGGTCTCAGCTGGAGTATATAGTATATTGGTGTAGTTCCAGTGACATTTCATGGGGTAGTTTAGGTGTTGCTTCTCCTGAGAAGCCCCATCCATCACATAAGAAACAGGGAGAGGTTAAGACCATCTGCCTGGCTGATATCCTTTTCCAACCCATCATCTTCAGCTCTCTGATCTCACAGTCTGTTGTTATGGAAATAATACAATTACAGTCATTGTGAATAAAGAGAAAACACAGTCTTCCAGAGGAAAGAAAAGGAGACCAGTTTTCTGAGGTTTTCTTAAGTGTTTGGTGAGAGGAAGAGGGGGAGAGGGATACAGACAAGTGCCACAGGGAAGAACTATGTTGGTTTCCAGCTGTATCCCCTTTTCCCCAAAACATTCATATCAGTTTTTGTTCTTCTGTAGACAATGGTCAAACCTTGGTCTGTATATTCACTGGTGCTCTCCACTTGGCTAATTAATACTCCTTAATCAAACCAGTGGAGGTGGACAGCTTTTCAGAACAAAATAGGTCCCCAGCCTACAGCTGTGGGCTCTGATGCTTTTTTTACTTTGGCTCTTGACATATTTCTTCTCTTCATTACTGCTCCCTTGATCTTCAGGGAGCTGCTGATATCTCCTGCCATCATCCTTCCCTTCCACACCACTGCTTTCATGAGCTGTTCTCATGGAGACCCGTTCCTAAGTTGGTTCATGTCATGCAGTTTCCAACTATCCACTCCTGAAAACCTCTGAAGTTTCTTCTCTTCCAGACCAGGAGACCAAACACGGTCATGTGATGAGGAGCCTGAGCTCCTGTGGTGGAGGAGGACTGACTGAGAGAACAGAGCCCAAATACTGCTTTATCTGAGGAGGGTAGCATGACTTGTTGTTCACACTAGGGCTCCACATACTGGTCTAATCTGGGCACCAGGTCAAAGATCTGGCCAGCCAGGTGGATCCATCTGGTTGGCCATGGGATCCCAGAGCAAAGGGAGTCTGCAGCTGATGCTGCAAGTGCAGGACATACGAGTGCCACAGCGGAGCAGCAATCCATGTCTGTATAGGCAGGGTATGGCTGCAGCACACCACAGGTAGCCAGAGAAGACAGAGGCATGCGGGTCACTGAGTTGAATATAAGATTTTCAGCCTTGCTTTTAGCTGAGTTTCTTGCCTTTCCTCTTTAAAGGCAAGTGTAAAGGACATGGAAGACATGAGATTTGGAGCCACTGACCTTGCCAGTGCCAACATACCAAACATTGAGCGTGACGGCGCCTTTATAAAGACAGTGTCAAGAGAGACATGTGAAACAATGAGGGATGAGGCAGGTTGTAGATGGGGTTTCCATGTGCATGTTGGTTACCGAGTCTGTGGGATTTAGGGGAAAATCTTGTTATTTTCTGTGCCTTGGTTCAAACAATCTTTAAACAGGGGAGATGAAATTTTCATTTTAACTGTCCTAGAGACAGGGAGTATTGCTGTGTCTGGAAGCATCTGACTTGGAGTTATCACTGATTTCTCTGAAGATGAAAATGTTCTTTTCTTTAAGCTATTTGTTGTCAAGCAAGGACTTGAATGCCTCTGGTCACTCAGGCCTTGGGCAGTGACCCATTCCTGAAGCCAGTTTGCAAATGACTGTGTACTCTTCGATCCGACAGCATTCGCTCCTCTCTCCTCCTTCCAACCAAAAGATGCTTCAGGGAGAGAAAGACACAGAGAAACAGAGAGCTCTGAAAGGGTTGTCTCAGTTCCCAGCAGTCACATTGTGCTCGTCAAAGCCAGCCAAGTGGAACTGGCGACACCAGAAGAGCCTGCTCTAAATTAAGCAAAACTGCAGAAACTTTGTAAAGAAGCACTGGCTGCTCCAGACCACAGGAGGGAGAGGTGGCAAGTCTGTTTTGTCCTGTGGAGAAAATCAGCGTGGAGCACAGCCTTCTAAAATGGCTTTGCTGAGATTTGCTTTCATGTAGGCCCACCATCGGTCTCCCAGTCCATCGGTCTGTCTTGGAAAGACAGATGTCCTCTGGGACAGCGTGAGGACCAGGGGCCTCACTGTGAGTTAGTTGAACAAGAAGCTGATGGATGTATAGGTAGAAAACAAATAGAGAAAGAGACGGTGAGAGTTTTGTTCAGGGAATTACTCTCAGTTTTGAGGGTCCTATGTCAACCCATCCTTTATTGTGCTGAGGCCACCTAACCCTGTTCTGAATCACAGGACAGAGATTGACTGGGATGGATGTCCATCATATTTACATCTTTTTTATATCTATTTTCAAGAGAGTAAGGAGGTTTTAAGTGTGAATGGAGTCACTGTTTTCCCTGTCTGGTCTCATAGCTGGCCAAACTCAAGTGTGTTTGATATCTGTCTGGCTACCTTCCTAAAAAAAAAACCTATAGAGGTAGGAGGAGGTTAAGTTTGCCCAGCAGGTTGCATTGCCCTGTGGGTAGGGTACATTACGCCTACTTGCGGTGATTCCTCTTTGACTCTCATGCATTTACTGGAGGTACTGTGGAGCTACCTGGTGATTTGATCTCTAGGCACTGAGAGTAGGGAGGGATAAGCCTGAGTGTCCTAGCCAAACTGCAGTCTCTTTCTGTTTGTTCTGCTGCCTGCTTCCCCTCTTTCCAGCTAGAAAATAATCTGTCTTATGTGCAAGGTTTATCATGCATTCACTGCATCCCATCCTGGAGAAAAACCACATGCCACTTGTGACTTGGGGATCTTTCAAGATAAAAGAGCCCTGTAAGAAAATGCTTTTACTGTATAGCATTTCATTATAATTGCAATTACAATTTTTTTTTTTAAATTCAGTCCTACACCAAGAATTTAATCTAATTTTGATTATCCAGAGGTTTTAAACCTCTTCAGCTCCTGTTTCAGCTTGCATGAATAATACTCCTATCTCCTTTCACTCATATTCCCTAGCAAACTCTTCTGACAGAAAACAGCTTCTCAGTTGTATCCCATTTCTAGAGCTATTGGCAGGAAGGCTTTAGGCAGAGTGTACAGACCAAACATAGAAGTATGGCTGACTTTTTCTGCAAAGAAAAAGCCTCCCATGTCTTTTTTGTTTGGGAGAAGCGCTGGCAATCTTGCTGATGTACTGCATTATTCAGAGTGCCACCTTTAGTCCCTACAGATTGCTTAAAGGAGGATCCTAAACGATGTCTGTTCCCCCCTTAAGGGGCTCTTGGCAAGTTCATTATAGTCGCAAGCATGCAGAAGTGGCAAGGGAAAAGAGAGTCAGGAAGGGCCTCAGCCAGTTGCTGGTTTCCTTATTAACAATTAAAATTTGAGGCAGCATCAAAGCGGGATGTGGTTGTCTCTGTCTGAGTCAGGAAGTAGCTTCTGGTGGGTCCTGCCAGGCTTTGCCAGGGACAGGGCTGCTGTGGCTTACCTAGAAAAAATCCTGCAACCAGCTTGCATCTCAGCTGTATAAACGTCTGGGATACATACTGCACCCAGACATTGAACGTGAAGGTGAGGGGTGAAGCTATTTGAACTTGCCTGCTCAGGTGTGTGGCTGTCTCGGCCTTCAAGGTTTGACTGTTTCACCAGAAACCCTTCTCCCACTAGTGTTTGTGTTCAGTTTCTTGGAGAATAACCTTAATTCACTGATAGTGCTAAGGAAATCCCTCTGATGGACCTTTGGGTGTCCCATCAGCGACAAGTGCCGTAAAATACTGATTGCAAGAATGACTATTATGTGTCTAATTTATTATTTAGTTGTGCCCACTTCCACTGTATATGAAACCACCCAAAGACAAAAGTGGTGGGTACAATAACAAGATATGTCTGGTCTTCTAAATACCAATGTGGATTTAGCCGTGGTGATGCTGTATCCAGACTGACGGAAGGATATGAGTGTGTCGGATCTGCAAGAAGAGGTAAAACATCATCTATTGAATCAGCAGATAGAATTGGAAAGAAATGAGCACCCAGTTTTGTATAGAAATCTCTTCATGAGATCTCAAAAGAAACAGCAAAATCCCAGTTAAATACTAGTTAGACACAACTATTGTTCTTCGTTTAATCTAACTAAGCCTTCAATTTAGTGAGAAAAGCAATTAACATCTGAAAAGCTGAGAAGGGTGGTAGAAATAGTGGAGGAGGCAGGTCCACAGACATAGTGGGAGACAGAGAAAATGTTTTTAGTACCAGTGCAGAAGGGAGATGCCATCTGCATAGCTGTAGATGGCCATGAAACCAATGGCTCTGTGTAGTTCACGGTCTTTAATTTCAGTGGAACCAGAGATTTTAGTTCCCCAAATTGGTTTTGAAAATATTTCATAAATTTACACTGAGGGGCAGAAATGAAAAATCAGAGGAGGATTATTTTCTGTGAAAAATATTCCTCCCATTAGTTCAGTTTGTGATCTATTTTAGCTCGTTTTGTGGTAGAGTTGTGGTTTTCTGCTAGCTGTGTAGTTTCCATGAGGACATTTGGTTCTTTGGATGAAATGCACTGTGTTTTGGAATGATCATGCACAGGATCCAGGGTTTGTATGGATATCTTGTAGAGCAGTTACAGCAGATTTTGAGTTTCTTCCCAGAGAAACAAGGCAAAATGGAAAGTGCCAAGGTCTGGTTTCATTTGTCATTTCTTGGTGTGCAGAAAGTTTGATGGAAGAAGTGATCGCTTTGGCTAGACTGCTGGGCTGCTTGGAAGCTGGGGACACAGATTGTGGTAACATTGTTTTCAAGGCAAGGTCTTTGTTCAACACAGCTTTTAATTATTTAATATTCTCTGCATAAATTCCAGCATGGGATAACATTTGGTAGCAAGAAGCGTAGAGATGCTAGGAGGTTTCTTTTAGTACTGTAGTGCGGTTGTTCAAAGAAAATGCAGTTGCAGTCTCAGAAACTCGTAAAAAGAATAAGCAGTAAAGTCTGGGAAAGAAAAAAAAACAACATTGGAGGGAGGAGTTAAGAGGGAGAATAACCACATTTGGGAATATTATTGGAAGGGTCCTAATACGAGGACAAGAGTATAGTGATTCCAAAGGCATTTAGAGAAGACATCACTGCATAGGGATGCTTTTGAGATCTCTGAACCAGACCTGTGCTGGCTGCATCTGCAGAGGGATCTGGAGATATTCTAGCAATAAGTGTGTCCGTGGGATGGCACTAAGGGATGTGTTGACTGAGCAGCGAAGAGCTGCTGTACAAACTGCAGACATGTGAGCCTCAGCTCTGCAATAAGAGGATACCAGCCTCGAAAGTGCTGGGATGGGATTATATTGAGTGCTTTCCACATACAAATGTATTTCAAAAAGTGTCACAGAAGTAATTGAAAAACATCAATAACCATTGATAAAAACACATAACTGGACATGCCTGGCGGAACCTCTGTCTGCAGGAAGCAATGAATGAAGATCCATGAAGAGTTGAAATGAATTGTTAATCTCTTGCTACTTAAATGAGATTCACAAGAAAGTTGCTGATTTTTGCATGAAAAGATGACCTTGTCCTGAAACCAGATAAATCTCTAAAGTCTTTCTGCCCATTAGAACTGCTTTATTGCAGTTGTGCAAGGGATTTATTTGGTCCTCAGTCAAGCCGTTTTGCCGGAAGCAGTGTACTTAGTTGAAGTTAGGGATCCCAAAGCATTAATTTTGCTGTAACCTTTAAGAGTGTTTGGTCTAGGTTAGTATTTGGACAGGAGCCTTAAAACCCCAAAGTGGAAGAAGCTGGAATTGTGCAAGAGCTGGGTGGATGGCATTTGCTTCTCAGCGTGAGGCAGTCTGGATTGCACTAGTGTTTTGGCATTATGTTAAGCAAGAGCCGTTAAAATATTAGGGTTTGTCTTCCTGTGAACAAGGGCTGAGATTCAGAACACTTTTAGGAGATTTAGACTAAGATCTTCACTAAATGACCTCTTTTATCTGTGGGGGTCAAGTGGGGTCCCCCAGGGATTGATATTGGGCCCAACGTTATTCCCTATCTTCATAAGTGATCTGGATAATGGGGTCAAGTGTAGCTGATGAAGTTTGCAGATGACACCAAATTGAGTGGGGAAATAGACACTCCGGAAGGGAGAGTGACCCTGCAGGAAGATCTGGGTAGGCTGGAAGAGTGGGCTAATGAGAACCTCATGAAATTCAACACGGACAAGTGTAAGGTCTTGCAGCTGGGAAAACGTAATTCAGGAGTGCAACACAGCCTGGGATCCACCTGGCGGGAGAGCAGCTCTGTGGAAAGGGACCTGAGGGTCTTGGTGGACAGGAAGCTCAATATGAGTGAACAGTGTGGTGCTGCAGTCAAGGCGGCCAACAGGGTACTGGGTTGCATCAAAAAGGGCACCACCAGCAGAGATAAAGTAGTCATTATCCCACTCTACTCAACGCTTCTCAGGGGACACCTGGAATACTGTGTGCAGTTCTGGTCCCCACTGTACAAAAAAGATGTGGACAGGCTGGAGGGGGTCCAGAGAAGGGCCACCAAAATGATCAAAGGACTGGGAAGCCTGCCATATGAGGAAAGGCTGAGAGAACTGGTTCTCATCAGCCTGGAGAAAAGGAGGCTTAGAGGTGATCTCATCACCATGTACCAGTACTTAAGGGGTAGTTACAAAGAAGATGGAGACTCCCTTTTCACAAGGAGTCACATGGAGAGGACAAAGGGTAATGGTTACAAGTACTCTTGAGGAGATTCTGACTGGACATGAGAGAAAAATTTTTCGCAATGAGAACAGTCAACCATTGGAATAATTTCCCCAGGGAAGTATTGGACTCTGCAACACCGGACACTTTTAAGACTCAGCTGGACAGGGTGCTGGGACATCTTGTCTAGACTCAGCTCTTGCCTGGAAAGGTTGGACCAGATGATCTTTGGGGTCCCTTCCAAGCTGGTATTCTATGATTCTATGATGATTTCTGCCTGTCTGAAAACCTATCCTGATCACTGAGCAGCATTTTAAACTCATGCTTCTGCCCTCAAGCTTCTCCTCATTGGTTTTGGATTGATTTATTCAGCCTCTGTCCCGTCTTGTCCAAACAGCTTTGGTGCCTGTATGTTTTCTGGTGGTGGCTGCTGGTCCCTCCCAGGGCTCTGCTCTTTTCAGCTTGACCATTTCCAACCCCCATCCCAGGAATGGGTCAATTGGGAGAGACAGGAGAAACCATGGCACATGATGGGTATCCCAGGTCAGGTCTGTGCTCCTCAGTTCCTTGTGAGCAGTCTAACACAGTGACTGCATGGTGACCAGTCTAAGACAAGCTCCCTCTGACTTTCAATGCCTGAGGTCAAGTCCCTAGTGGAGGATTTCTTGCAGGAGTCAGTCCATCTGTGCCTGTGAGGCAGGAACTGTGTTTTCACTCAGGTCTCCTGTGGATCGGTCAATGGGACAACTGAGTGTTGTTTGCACATAGTGTTTCCTGAGACAGCTATTTTTTAATGTTTCTGCTTAGTCCACGCTAGACTCCCCAAATGTTTCCTTCTTCTCTCAGCTGTATTTGATTAGAAGCTGATGCTTGCTGCTAGGAAAGATTCCCTCACCAAAATGCCTCTGTTCTTGAAAGCCTTTTTTGGAGGATTTGACACAGAAGATCCCTCCATTGTGGCATAGTTCTGGTGGTCCTAGGAGGGACCCTGGATCTGCTGAGCAGTCTGCTCTTGCTTTCATTTTGCAGTGCCACTGCTGTGCCTGGGAAGCCCAAAGAAAAGCACTTGTCTCATTTAAGACAAGGTCTGCAGTTCAGGTTTGTGTCCTTTGCCATACAGCCAAGAAGATACTCAGCAATGACGCTTGATGCGCCTTTGGGAGGAGGACACAAAACCAGCTGGCAGAGCAGCAGCTCTTTAAAAGGGTCTCTGGTGCCCGGATTGTTATAAATCAGCTGCTTCCCTGGTGCTAGCAGTGAGGATCTAAGCCCCGGTGTGTTAGAGAGTTTGGAGGGCCTTTTTCCGATCTTTACATACCTTCAGGGACCGAGTTGCAGGATAGCTGACGTCCACTATCTTCTGCTGGCAGGCAGATGATTGCAGTCACTACACTGTCCTGAGGACCGGTTTCATGGGTGGCATTTCCAAATCCAGCAGAAAATCCCAGATGTGAACAAGGATAGCTAGACATGGGCCTGAAGTGGAAAGCCAGGTCTCTGTTCATCCCACTTTAAGGAAATCTGGATGTGGATGAGGACGCAACTGCAAATTCCCCACTTAGCTCAGTCTGGGTCGGGGGTGACAGTACTGCAGCGTCTCAGTACTCAGAAAATGAGAACCGTAAGTGGAATGGGAACTGGATCACTGTGGTTCGCAAAAGCAATAGCTTTGGGATGAAAAGGCAGTATAGATGTGTAAATTCTGAGTAATACTGATGCGGGTATTGCCAAAGACAACCCGTCCACCCCTGACCACTGTACTGTGAGGTAGGCTCAGCGAGGTATAATGAGATGAGACTTTACCATGACCCGATGCTTGAGAGAAACTCAGTTTATTTCAAGTCTGCCAAAGCTGTTGCATCTCCGCTTCAGCTCCCTGATGGCAGATTCCTGCTGGTGCCATACGGAGGAGTCTTGCAGAATTAAACAGCAAACTTTTCATTTTAAACCATCTTCTGGCCTGAGGAGTTTCATACCTACAGCAGAGGTCTCAGGGGATGTTAAAAAATAACTAAATATAGCAACTGCTTGCAGAGGGGCTCATCCTGAGCTGCGTTATCTCAGTGACACTTGGATGCATGCTTATAATCACCTGGTTTTGTCCCTTCTAAAGTCCATAGGATGTTTCTGTATTGAGCATTCTCATTGCTGCTTCAAAATCTGCTTTTTATCTCCTGAAGTTCCAGTTTGTCACGTTAGTTTTTCTTTTCCTGTGCATTGTGAAGCTGTTCCAGGGAGCTAGAGGGATAAGGGAGCTAAAGCTGGTGGCTTGTGACTTGATAAATATTTTCCCTCTGGAAGATTTAGTGTTTGCAGAAGGTATGTGATTGATTTCGCTGGTCACTTAATTGAAGTAAAATGAAAAGCGAATTTCCAATAACCTAAACCATTATTCATCTGAGATCACAAATCTGTACCCAGGGAGCCCTCAGCAAATCCCTCTCCCCATGTGCACTGTCAGTGCACGGGACGAGAGGATCCCTCTTTTTCATTCATACGCGCTGGAGGTGACGGCGGGCGCTGGTGGTGCATCACGGCACGTAAGCGCTGTTAAGGATTCCCGTTCAGCTTGGGCATGAATGGTGGTGTGCTGTAAACACTCAGACATTGTAGTGACAGAAGATCAAATAAATACCTAGGTAGATGGATGGCTAGAGAGGGAAGTAGAGTTGGAGTACGCTCACTCTTCCCTCTGTTCCTTGACATCTGGGGGGGAAGTTTTGCTTGAACCTGGTTGGAGTTTCACCGTTAACTTCACCTGGGCTGGGGTTTAACTGCTGGGTTTCCAGCTCAGTGAAATGAGGTGGAAAAAGAGAGAAGCACGCCGCTTAATTGCGGCTCCTCCTGGGACCAAATGTGCCAACCTTTAAACAGTGACACAAAACCAGACAACACGATACTCTACGTGGATGCAGCCGTGATGGGTCTTCCGTGCAGGCAGAAGCCGGATTGCTTTTTATTTCCATTCGCGGCGAGGCTGGAGCCGGGGCAGGCAGCGGGCAGCACAGCCTGAGTCTCTGCCAGGCACCGAGTGCCAAGTCTGCCTGGCCAGGACCCAGCGCTTCCTTCGGAATTATACCATCAGGTAGGAGCTGCTGATGACAAAGGGTGACACGGGCTTGCCAGAAATGTAGCGGGAGGTGTATGCAGCCAGGTAAAATGTCACTGAAGGGTTAGTGTTAATAGAGGGGTATTTTCCCCGTGGGGAAATTTTGGACAGCAAAGGATGAGCTGTCTGTCTTCTTCTGGCACTGCTGCGGTTTCATGTCGAAGCCCAGCATATTCCTTTCAGAAGTCCTGCTGCATTGCATGAGAACAGGGTGGTAACTTGTTAGGAAAATGATAGGAGTTTGGGGACTAAAGTTTAATATATAACTCCTATAAAATATAATCAATGTTGCCTCCACATGTGCAAGCCAACCCCCACACGTGGTTTGAATTAATGCTGGGGCTGGGCGTAATGGCCATCTTGGGGGAGCAGAGCACCTTCAGCACTGAAGTCATGTTGCCTGAGCTAAAGATGTGACCCCAGGAGCCCTAAAAAATGGGATATTCTTGATGCAGCACAAGCCCAAGTAGGAGATGTAATCCTAAGTCCTGATGCTGAGATCACTGATGCAAAAGGGAAATCTTTGCATGGAATTGGGATTCCACAGTTAAAAACCCAACGTGATTGTAGTGTATTAGTGGTCTCTCTTATTGGAGCAAATGGACTGTATAAAGAAATCAAAGCAAAGCAAATGTGGAGCTCGACTTACTCGCAGAATTAAGGTTAGTCTTCAACATGGGTCCAGATTTCTGAGGCTGGCTTTTGTCATGCTGCTTTTGGCAACAATCCCTGTTCCCCTTTCCCTCTTTCCCTGTAGCATTTCAGGACAGATTGCCAGGACATCCCACCCCAGGCGAGCAGACTTATCTTGCCCAGACCTGCACCGTGCCAAGACCTTCTAACCAGAGGTTAGAGGAGCCCAAGAAGCCGAGGTGCCGCAGCTCAGGGATGAGCTCTCTGCAGCTAAGTGTCAGCTGTAACTAGGGGCTGCGTGGCAGCAGCGATGAACAACTCCTGCTAATCCAATTAACTTCACTCTTTAGTCACCATGCTCATCAGCTCCCCTCTATTATTAATGTAAAAACACACAATGGCGAGAGAACTTTTTCTGAGGGGGGGTGAGGAGGAGTGTTTCATTAAAATAAGTAGTCTCCGCAGTGAAAACATTTCTGCTCTGAGCTAGTTCTGGTTCCACACGTTCATCCCAGCAATTCCCGAGGCAGGTGACCTGCCGGAACACTTTGCCGTCTGTGACACTGGGGACTCTGTCCAGGCAACAGTGCGGGTTTCTCACCTTGCCTCGAAGAGATGCCCTTTTTTAGGGGGTTAGAAACTCAAGGGAGGAGCATGAACTCCATGCGCGCACAGGCAGAGCATCTCTGCCTTGTGCAATCGGAGGGTACAGGCAGCACTACGTTGTTGGTGTCTGTATTTATGTGAATATATGTTTTGTGGCATCTGTAAGGTTTGTGTGGTGGCTCGCAGGTGGTTGTTGGAGGTGAGCTGGGCTTGGAGGGGATATCTCCTTGCCGATGTGTGTTGTCGCTTGGAGTGCCGGTGTTTTGGGCAGCATGTACACTTGGTGAGCATGCCCTTGGCTGAAGAGGAGCCCAAGTCCCCCAGCCCAACCTAGGCTTCCCCTAGGACAGAGCCTGTCCACTCACCTGGCTCTGCTCAATTTTCTCCAGCAAGCCCAAAGCCTGCGGAGGAAGGAGGGGAGTGAGTGATGGGAAAGTTAGTTATATTTTCCAGTGGCTTTCCCTTGGCGCCGCTACCATCGACCTTGGCTGAACTCGCTGCACTCACAAAAATGAGAACCATTTCTCATCACAAGCCTGGGCCCCGGGGCCTGTCATTTTTTTCAGGAGCAATGCTTAAACGCCTCCCAGCCTCCGTGTGCCGGGAGGGGCTGGGGAGAATGTCCAGCAAAGTCCCGCTGAGCTCCTGGGAACTTTAAAATAAAGCAGGAAAGGAGCTGTCGTATGGAGAGCTGCTACCCTCAGCATGGCTAAACACCTTGTCCTTGCCTCCCAGATTTGCTCCTCTAGCCTGCTGGATTTTTCTGCCTTGCCCCAGCCAGCTCTAGGTTACAGATAAGGAAATAAAAAGAATGTGTGTTTTTAACCTGGGCTGCTGGAGAAGGAGGCTCCGCGTGCAAGCAATGACCCAGGGATTGGAGAGTGCCAGCTACATGCTACACCATGTAAGGATGCTGCTGCTCAGCTGCTGTGGCCAGGACGGAGCAGCAGTGGCAGTCAGGGTCTCATGAAGCACCATCAGCTGCAAACACAGCAGCTTGCTTTCTTCCAGCCACCTTGGGTCTGACAGCGTGGCCCAGGTCCTCCAAAATGCACCCAAACAAGTGGGGATACCCCCTCTCAAAACAGCCTTGTTCTGCTCCTGGCATGGTGTGTCTCGTGGTTGTACAGGGAGGTTGTAAAAACTGGGAGAGCTAGAGCAGCCTCTGGTTGTAGTGTTAGAGCAGACTGGTAGTAGGAGGGCATAAAATGATATCAAAGCCACTTTTGCCTCTCCCCCAAGACCCTGGTCCCAGCCTCTCAGAGTGGCAGCAACCTCCGAGCTCCACGTAGTTCCCTGGAGTCCCATCACAGCAAGACAAGGCTTGTGGGGAACGGTAATGGAAGTCATTGCCATTTCTTCACTGCAAGGTTATTTTGTCCAACCTGACAGATCCTGCTGAGGGTAATGGCATTTCCCCTCTTTCCCCACCTTGGAGAGTGTTTCAGAGTGCAATAGATGCTATTCTCAGTATATTTTCTGTAGATACCACTCAGGTTTCTTCCAGACATCCCACATGATAATCATTTAATAACCTTCTTTAGAGTAATTTCATTCTCCTGTTTTCCACCTTTGCTGCTTATCTGAGCTGAGCTCGGTAGCTGAGCCCTATTGAACTCCACACGCTCTTTCTCCAGTCTGTAGAAAGCTGGGTTAGCTTTTCAGTAGCCTGGGTCATCTTGGGAGAGAAAAGGTATGTTAGAGGGCAACCAATTTATTTGCTTAATATTCTGAGAGCAGCAGCCTTTTGGTTCCCCAGTTGCATGTGCCTGTGTATAATAACTCTTCTGGGAAGCAGGGGTGGATAGATCAGGAAGTATCTTTAAAACAAGCATGCACTCTACGCGGTGGATAGAGTCATTTGATTTGCCGTACGTACAGACTGCAGCAGAGTGCACGGAAAATTGCTCTTGCAGATCAAGAGGTCTGAGTTGTCTGGCAGCAAGTGCTGCCGAGGGCAGAAAGTTGCCCTGCTCCCAGTGCTGCAGGTGGGAGGAAGCCTTCAAGGACGTTGCATCTCATAATGTTCAGCTGGTATCATATTGGCGTCTATATTTGCCGCACAGTTTGGTATCACATCTAGGTCTCTTGAGACTCAGGCTGGGACCTGGACACCTGGAGCATCCTTCATCTTCAGTTAACAGGCTGAGTTGGGCCTTTCCCTACGATTGGCACGACAGCATATGATCCGCACTGTTCTGCAGACACCTTTTCCCAAAAAGCCAATGGAGGCTTGTTTTTAGCCCAGCAGTTGCCACTGTCTCTGAAGTATACTACAAGTTCTTCAGCTTAATACCCAAAAGGATGCAGCCACACACCCCTCCAGTGGCACAAATAACGTAATGTAAAATGAAATTAATCCATCTGCTAAAGCTCAACATGTCATCAGATAATTGTCAGCAACATACAATCTCCTCCAAGGAAGATCTTATTCTATTAAAGAGAAATTGGCCTACACTTTAGCTGCAAGAATGACAACGTGCTCTTTATAGGAGATTTCAAGTCTTGGAGTTGAAGCGTACAGTGATTTCTGATTAGCAGCTTTTTGGCTAGAAAACTCCAATGTTTATTTTTAAATAATACGATTATAATTATTTTTAATAATGATTGTTTTGCAAACGTGCATCTAGGGTTTAGATGCTGTTTAGTCTTGCACTATCAAGAGCCCTTTAGACTTCAGGCCATTCTACTCAGCACAGCTAGCAGAGCTCATGGGCTAATCACAGGGGTGAGTGTCTGGGCTAAGTCTGGAGTACCCCAAGAGTTAATTTGCAGTTCCCCCTGGTCTGAGTAAAGGGAACCATACCATACTCTCCGGGCATATGAATTCAGAGGTTGCAGTGGGCTGGTAGGAAGGGCAGCATTGCCTAGTGAACGAACACGGTCCTGGAGCAATCCCCTGTCTTGCTTGGAGGTGTTGGAAAGGTCCTCTTACACTTACTTTCCCCACTTGGGCAATGAGGATCATTTAATGCCCCTCACTCCCAAGCACACTGAGGGCCTTCAGTTGGTGAGATCAAGTGGATCAAGTGCATGATGTCAAGTGTACTGTAGTTTTGGTGTTATGGTCACCACTCCACTGTACTCCTGGCAGCCCGTACCAACCTGTACTATTTGCCGTGTGGGTCAACTTCAGCTCAGTTGCATGAAGAACCTTTAAATGAAATAAGCAGTCATTTTCCCTTTTTACTAGACTCTGTAGTGTTGTCATGCGGGATCCACTGGAGGAATGAAGCTTTTCACATCCCTCCTCCAGTCCTGAGCTGCCTCTATTAAATACTGTTTGTGTCCTTTGTGATTTCACGCAGCAGGAACCAGCTCTAGATCCTTGTGTTGCAGTGCCTGGGGTTTGGGCTGTAAGAGGCGCAAGAGACATTTTTTGGAGTTATCACACACGGTGTTGCTACCAAACTGAGGATTTGATCCCACCTGATTTGGTTTCTCCTCTGGTGCAATCCATGTAAGCTTGTTCCGTGTAGAGAGCTGATGTTAAACAGCGCTTTTGCCAGTGCTGTTGAGGGTGAGCCAGTTCTGCTATCAGCAAAAGCTCCTTTTCATGCATCACACCGAGACCTGACTCAGGACCTTCATGGTCTGTCTTCTCCTTGATGACAAGGCTTACCAACCTCAGCTGATCATCTGAAAAGCAGCTGGAATCTCACCCTCTCCTACTTCCCTGCAAAACACAGATCAACTGGCCAGGTGTGGTATGTTTTGGTTGAGCTGCTTTTTCCTAAAGTATCAGCATGAAGCCCTGCCAGAGGTATGATGTCTGGCCGGAGGGAGTCTTGGTCCACCCTGGCTCCCAGCAACTCCCACCCCTCTGCCAGCAAAGCTTCCAGTGACTGCAGTTAATGGGCCAGTGGCCGCTCTTTGCATGAAGAGGCGCTAGGAAATCATTTCTATTTCAACCAGGTCTGACAGGAGGGAAGGGGTTCCAAGATTTTCAGTTCACATGAGTTTTATGGAAGCAGGTGGCTGAGTGCAGGAGAGAGAGTCAAATCAGTGCTGTCACTTAGGGCAAAGCTCAGCATGAGTGCAACCACGTTACAGGACACCAGAGAGACTGCACGACGTGGGGCTAGCAGGAAAACGTGTGCCGAGTGAACGGCGCAAGGAACCAGGCTTTATGAGCTAAGCTGCACACCAAAGTATTTATTTAATATACGTGTGGCCAGCTGTTCATGCTTGGGAAGGCAGGGACCGAGAAATTCCCCTTGCACGTGCAGGAGGAGGAGATGAGGTCTGCAAAGCCCTTGAATTACTGTGAGAATTTATGAGTCCTTCTCCAGAGACTCAGGAGAACTGATTGTAAATAGTTGGGGGTTTTGGGGTTTTTTTTAAATGAAACTCTTGAGTGTGGGGACCGCCACTCTGTCGCAGCCCATGGGGACTAGCCAGCTAGGGGAGCAATGCATGGACATCAACAGCAGCTGAATTGCTCTCTCTAAGGATGGGATGGGACGGGATGGCATGTTGCTTTTTCCTTTATTCTGGCTGGCAGGGGTGATTCCTCTGGGCTGCCTACAACTCTTTTGTCCTGCTGGGAACGTGGCAATGCCCCTTCAAGTTGGGGCTGGTTTTACAGACAGAAAGCAGGGGGACATGGAGGATGGTGTCAGGGGGCTCACAGTTTAATGGATTGTGCCAAACGACGGTAAGGGGAACAGAGTGTGAGCTGCAGTGCAAATCTCTCAGGCTGTGCCTCAGTTTCCCTCTGCTGCATTTGGCAGTGGTGCTGCCGGTGATTCATGGAGGGGCTCCATCCGCTCACGATTCTGCTCTGCTTTGGGAGCCTTTGAGCTGAGCAATACAGGGTATTGATTTCTGGTCTCTGCAGACAGCATAAGCAGAGCCTTTACTTTGAAATTGTAGCTCACAGGCAGCCAGAACCCTCCAGTCACGGAGAGGAGCTCTGCCTGAGCTTACCTTTCCACCCCTGCAATGTGCATCTCTCTTCCTGTGGCTGCTGTGCTCCCAGCACCTCAGTGCAACCTTGCAAGGGTTTTCAGGATGCCAAGGCAGAGGCCAGCTCTGATTGCCTGGACGGGATGGTTGGGAAGGGACACATGATGGGTGGGAGGTTCCTGGAGCATGTCTGTACCCATTCCATCTTCCCTCTCTCCAGCTTCTAGCCCTTTTCATCCGGCTTCTGCAACACACCTATGGGAACCCACCAAACCACTGCAAACCCCTTGACATCTCTGGGCCGTGGGACACTGTTCCTGCAATGCTTGATGTCCACGACACGTGCATGGCCAAGCGTTAACCTTGCACTTGCAGCTCGGCCCCAACAGGAAGCTTCCCCCGCTCTCCTCCCGAAAAGGGGGTCCCGTATGGCTGTCTGAAACGTCATCCAGAGCACGCGGTGTGCGACTGGGGGTGCAGGCAGGGTGGGCAGAGGAGGAAGCATGTCCTTTCCTCTCCAAGGCGGGCAGAGCGGGAGCACCAAATTGATTTGCGAAGGTGACAGCGCGGCGGATCAGGCTCCAGCAGGCTTTCTGCCTGCCCCGGCAGGGCATGCACCGCAGCTAATCCCTTTCCGCAGCGCAGCTCACCTCTCCGCTCTCCTCCTCCCCTCTGCCTTTCTCTTCAGTGCCTGATTTTCCCCTCCTCCTCTCCTTTCCCCTCTGCAAATTTCACATCTTCTTTTAAGTTTGCCTGGTAATTTCTTCTGCAATGGCAAATCTGTCCTGTAATTCTCCAGATTTGCAGGTGACCTGTGCTGGGGGGATGACTCCTGCTCAGCCGCTTGTATTATACAACTGTGCGTTGCATATACAATGATTGGGAACCAACAGTTCCTGGACAACAGCGTGGATGGGGATAAACACCCCTTTGCCAGTCCCTGCAGTGTGCCGATGAGCACTGCGATGCTGTGAACTTTTTGGAGGAGGGGGCTTTACATTCCTATGCCAGAACCGCCACAAATCACAGAAAAAATGAGGTTTGACAGGTCTCTGGCGGACCTCCAGTTCCAATTGCACAGCGTTTCTCATCTGAAAGAGGTTGTTTTTTCAGTGTAAGGAAAGCAACAACAGCCAACAGAAAGAAGCATCCCACTTTCTCCTCCTCTTCTCCAAATAAAAGCAGCATCTAAGGAGAGGGAGACACAAGTCTGCTATCCGTTTGCTGGGTTTCCAACAGGACGTAGATGCCAGAGCAGAGAGTGCCTGCTCTGAAGCATTTTCAGAACCTCCTTTTAGCCTTGAGCACACGCTGGAATCTTGTTTTCAAGCAGATCCATAATTTTCCAGTAGATTCTTTTTTGAAACAAAGCAACATGTTTCCATGTCAAAACTTTCAGCGAGGGCTTATTGATTTTGGTGCGGGGTTTTTGTGCTAAAGAAGAGAAAGGTAGCGACTGCTATGTTTTCAGTCAGGATCACATAGTTTGGCTTTTTAAATGAATTTTTGCCTTGCAAGGAGTGGTTTTTCTGCCATGCTTATTTAAAAGAAAATCAAAGCAATGCCCCCCTGCTGATACTAAACAAACCTCCCAGTCTCACTTGCAGGAAATTTCCAAACGTGACATTTTATCCAGTTGATTAAACACAAGCAGGAGCCCAAATTTATAGGATTTGCTGTGAATCAGAAGTTGGGGTCCCTCATAACTCGGATTTCCAGCTGCAGCTCAGGGTTGCAGACCTAAACTTTTCTGCGACTCAGGTAGGAGCTGGGATTTCAGAATGGGTCTGTCCTCGACAGGCGGATCCTGAGTTCTCAGGCAGCAGCAAATCCAGTCCTGCTGGAGATAATTTTCCTTGAAACCTCAACCCTTGTCAGCAATATTTCCCCTCTTGGATTTTCCAGCCTTTCTGCTCCTTTTAGGCTGCAAAAATCCTTAAAGTCCAGGCTTGAAGGCATACTGCAGGGAAGGGTGTAGGTGTCTAAAACTCACTAATACATTAACGTGTCTTTTGGTGTCTGATCCACAACCTCTTCTTGTGTTGGTAGAAGTCTTCCCATTGCCTTCAGTGGGTTTCTGCTGGTGCGTCTGATCAGGGTTTTGCTAATTATTCTCCGTTATTAACTGCTTGGTATCGTCGCTGTATGTCGTTATGTGTGTCTATTTGTTAGTCCCATGATGCAGCCGACTGGTGTGTCCTCCTGCCCTTCGTGTTTCTCGCTGGCCCCAGACCCTCTGGTCACCTCTGCGATTAAAACGTAATGAAGGCCAGTCCTGGCTGGGCAGAGGGTCAGGACAGGGGCAGCAGATGGAGTCATTTCAGGCGGGTGTGAAACGCCCCGACCTCCACATTTGTTGTTGCTGATGGTTTGCTGAGGTCTCCCACCCACCCTGATGGCTGGATAGATGTCCTGGCCACCAGCCTGGCTCAGCTTTCCAGGCTACATCAGGGACAGAAAGTCCACCAAGCTCTGGCCCATGGCTGTCTCCATAGTTTAATTCCCAGCTCCCAGGCAATGACCAGACATGGTTTGAGGTTTCTTGGCTGGAGTTCATCCCCGGTCAGCAGTTTAGATGCAGCTCCTATGCTGATAGCAGTGCAGCTATGAACTGGCATAGGTGCTAGGGAATAAACTCCGACCTAGTTTATTTGCTTCTCAACAGATGTAGCCACCCAGTCCTCATGAAAACACAGTGGCAGAAGGGTCTAGACCTGCCCTTCTCCCTGCCAGCAACTGCTTTTCAAAAAAACTGCTGGGATCAGATGTAAAAAACACAGGGTTTGGCCATTCTTGTGCAGTTTCTTCATCATCTGGATGTCCCTCTTATTAGTGAATGAAGTGCCCTCTCCCTACATCGTTGTCTGAGACTTAACTCAGACTTGGCCAGAGGTCTGTTGCATGAATATTTAAAATAAAGCTTGCTCTACTGAGCCTACCATTTAAACATCTGTAATTATTTCAAAGAGCAATAAAAGAAACCTCAGAAGCCTTATGAAGCCTGGGAGGTCACTGAATTATCCAAGAAATAGTAGGTGTTTTCTATGGAAAATTTTGTCCTTTTATCTAAAGACTTAAGATAGTTTTGGTTTTTTTGTTTTTGTTTTTTTTTCTTTGCTTGTTTTACTGTCAAAAATCAGATGTATGGGGGAAATTGGGCTTTTTGCAAATGGTTCATTCAAAACCGCTGTTCCCCATCCTAATAACGCTTGATGGGAAATTTTCAATTAGCCCCGATCATTATCAACATTTTGCAAATTAGGGAAACTCAGGCACAGAAGTGTAATCATTTGTTTATGGGCACTCTGCATGTCAGAAAGCAGATTATGGCTGTCCCCTAGGCAATTCCTGATGGGCCTGGCCAGTTGCACTGGGGCCTCTGGGTTTGCTGGAGCTACCGAGCTCCATGCAGACTTATTCTGAATGTGAAAAGGCTGTTTATTCACGACTAGTTTTAATTTTTTATGCCTTTAAAGTGGCAACCCTAAAATAGATCCGGGAATCCCACTTGCCCTTGCTTGAGGATGCTCTGGGCTTCAAAGGACCAGAAATTCCTCCAGGTCTGCCTGGTCTGGTCTCAAATCCAGGCAAGGTGGGAAGGGTAGGGTGTTTGGCTTCAGCTTCCCGATCAGACCTTCCTGCTGTGGTCTAAGATCTGAATATAATTTGGTCTCCTAAATTCAGCTTGGAAATTAGAAGAAAATGTATAATTAGCCCTGCCAACTCACTCACTCAGGCTGGGCACAGATGATCTCTGGTCACGCCGCTGTGCGTGGTCCTCTCCAGTTCGAGTGGCACCAGCGTTTAGGCACATCCTCACAACCGAGAAACCTGCCTGCTGTCCCCAAGTCACCCTCTCCTGCAGTTGATGCCCTTCTGTCCACAAAGCTGTGTTGTGCTTTGAGTTGTGGGGTTGAAAGGCATCACCCCTATTGCTGCTAATATGGTTTTGGGTGTATGTGGGTGGAAGGGGAGGTTGACATTCCTGTGGATAAAATGGTTCTTCCTTGGGACCTCAAGGCTGCTGCTGTTCCCCTTCTCCCTTTTTGGGGGGATTCCTTTGCCACAGGTACCTCTCTTGTCCCTGCAAACCTGTAGTTTGGCTGATACAGAAGAGATCTGGGCACCGACTACTTGCATTTCGGTGGTTGTCCCAGCTGTTGCATGTGATGCAATGATGGACTCATCCCATTTACACATCCACAACCAGCAGCTGATGCTGGTGAATACTCCTGCACATTTCTGTTTGCTTCACATCGTTGATATGTAAAAATAAGTGCTGATTACTTCGCACATGCTGGTCGCTGTAGATCTCCAGGTCTGCTGGGGGGGAATTCCCTTCAGCCAAAGATTTAAGCCCCTCGTTCTGTCAGGGCCTCTCTCATTTATGCATCTCACCTTGTCCACTGCTTTCCTGGCATTCACAGCACAAAGTCTAAGCCAGTGACTGTTTCCAAAGCAGAGGAAAAAAAACCCAAACCCTGTATCTCCTTTATGGCTCATGCAGAACTTCAGAGCAGCTTTGACTTAAACCATAACATTTAGCAGGTGATCAGTCCATAAAAGATCCTAATCACTGATAAGAGTTTTAAATTAAACCTGTAATGAGATCTTTTTTTCCTTCTTCATTTTTTTTTTTTTTTAAATTGAGTACAGTTGCAGAAGTGATTTTTTTAGTGAATCAGGTGGGAAAGGGAAAATAAAGTACAAACAACTGGGTTGCAGTCACAGAGCTGAATTCAGCATTGTTTAGTGCCTGCTCATGCTTTATTAATTGTGATAGCACTGCTACCCCTTATAGGTGTCGAGCTGGCTCCGAGTCCCTGGGGAACCTCATCTGTTTGTGTTTGCAAGGAAAGACATGGCAGGGTTGTTTGGACAGATCCTGAGATGCACTAATTAGAAGTTAAAGATCCACTTTCCTGCATGAGACGAGAATGCATTAGAGTGGGGAGCACTTTCTAATGCTTTGACTTTTTAAAAGCACACGCCGCATTAAAGCCCATGGTGTTTCTTTGATCCATGCCACCAAAATAATTCCAGGGACAAACACAAATGAGGGATAATAACTAATTTAACTGGAATTATTGGAAAGCAACACTGCAGAAGATTAGGATTTCCAGAGCAGACTGTAATTGCTGGGAGATTGGGGTCTGATGCCTGTTTATCTATTCTATTCATCTCTCCCCGCATCTGTCCTTCTACTCGATCAGCTGCCCATTAGCCATCATTTAGCTACTGTTCCTGTCTTTTCTGCCTTCAGTGTCTCACCCTTTCTATCTGCTTGTTAGCTAGAACAGATGTAAGAAAATTGCATTCCGCACAGAAGGTAAATGTGAGCTCTAATGGGACAGATTTTGATTTTGTATGTTCTGGTGTAACTTTGCAGAAGTAAGAGAAACTCTTCTGGCTTTGGAGTAGCACCGTGGCAGCAAAACTGGGCCCTCACCACTGATACACTGTTCACTAGCTGTTTAAACCTTCTCTGCAGGATGTTGGCAGATCAGTGAGATCCCAGGGCTCGGTTTTAAGACATCAGGATCACAGCTGGGAGGGTGTCCATTTCTGGGGAAGCGCCTTCACTCCTCTAGCTGTTTCCTTCCTTTTTACTCAGCCTCTTCTTGCAAGCCTGTTCTGATGTTCAACTGCCCTTTGTAGGGGAATGCCAAGGGATTAAGAGCCCGGACGGGTCTAGGTTGCACATAGTGCAATTGCTGTCAGTGTCCATTTTCCAGCTGATGACCTATCCATCAATCATCCATCTGTTGTGCCAAGCTACTGTATGCCTCTTTCTGTTACAAAGTGTCTGGGTGCTCCCATCCCTCTACCTGGTACATGTCTGCTCTTCTCTTCTACCCTAGGCTGTTCATTTAGACTCCATTTACCTATTCACTGTTGATTTTGCATATTAAAATCTCTGCCCATCTTTGCTTAGCTAATGGGGATATTCATTGGCTCTCATTTTGTAATAGGACATTAATTAGACTTTTATAATAGGATCCCTTTGGAATCGCACGTTGCATCCACAAGAGGCCTTAATACTTACGTTTTATTCCTGTGGAAACCAAAGGAATTAGATGTGTTTTCATTCTGGTCTTGAAGACTGGCCATCAAGCTCACAGAACACAAGGTACACCTAATAAGCGGAGCAGCGTATCTTCCCATCTGTCATAAAAAAGCTCCCTCAAGTCAATCTAGGGGGAACATACATACTGTATAGGAGGAATAATGAAATGAAATTAAGGAGATCTATTGATGTGTCTGTGTAAACGGAAGAAAACATGGGCCCTGGGGACCTCTGGGAATCTTGTGCTTGAGTATTCTTTAAGCTTCCATGGATTTTTGTCTGCGTGTTGAAAGTATTGTTAACCCCTGAGGAAATTTAGTGCCCAGGATCAATGAACATAACACACAGATGCCTAATAATAGAAAATGGGATTGACGTGTTGCTCTGGTAAAATCACTCCAGCAGTTAATTCTGCTGCCACAACAAGCATGTCGATAAGGTTCCCTGCTGATTCATGGAAGGATTTGGGGGTAGAGCATGGCATCGGGGAAGACAGAAAAGTTGGGTTTGCCTCAGCTGTGCAGTCCCGAGAGCATTGGAAAAAGGTGGAAATTTAACTCCAGCAAGGAGTATGTATTCTTCAGAATAGGTTTGGGCACTGAATCAGGGACAGCACGTGGCAGCTCATTGGCATCCCACTTCCAAACAGCTGCAAGATATTCCCCAACGGCCCCACAGCCCCGACCTCTTGTCTCCCTCCCAGCTATTTCTGGCTGCTTTGGGGCATGTTGGCAGACTTTCTGATCACTTCTAGGTTGGAAGACAGAAAGAAAGTTTTCACCAGATTTCAGTTCCCTCTGGATCTGGCCTTGCAGTGATTCTGGAGTATGAGCAAAACAATCCAGGATTTCTTGTTTTTCAGGAATGACAGGCTCTGAGAAGGAATAAAAGGTGTTTTTCTTTGTCTGGCCCTTGTATGGTGGCACTAAAACCGTGTGTGAAAAGAAGAGAGATTGATTTTGTAAGAGACAGCATTTGAGAGGCTCTCTGTTCGGTAGTAAAACGTCCCAAATGATGGCACCTTTGGAGAGTGAGCTGGTGCCCCATCTAGTCTCAGTATATCATGGCCATCTCGCTCCTGCTTAGAGCTGGTCAAGTTGCCTGTGGGTTTCTTTTCAGGCGATGAAGTACCTCATACAGGTATACGCTGCAGCACTGCAGATCTCCCCTGCTTCTCCGCCAGGCCCCAGCTGTTCAGTCTGAGCTGGGATTTGCCTCCTGGATGTATCTAGCACACTGTGTCGTGAAGCAGGAGAGAGAGAAGGATTGCACCGGGCTGGCGTAGCCCATCTTTGTGTCTTATGCTCAAGGGTTCCTTCTTCTTCACGCCACATCAGCAGGCAGTGGGGTTGGGATTGTGTTTGGAGAGAAAACGTTTGGCAATCTTGACTTAAAGGTGCTGGTCCTGTTTAACTCTGTGACCGCTCCATCAGTGACATGTCCTTCCAGTTGCCTTGACTGAACTCCATCCAGCTGGGTAGCATCCTGCCTGATGATACTGTGGGATCTGATAAGGGCAATCCCCTTGCTCACATGCTTGTATAAAGCCACGTTGTTACCTCCCTGCCATTCACTGGGAAGCTTCTCCGAATGCCGAATGCTCGCAATGATTTCACGTGCTCTGGATTGTGCCGTGCATTCACTTGCAGAGAAAAGCTGGCATCCCAGTTTGGGTCCAGAGCAGGAAGCGTTGCCTTTAACTCTTGAGTAACCAACCTGTGCAAGAGCCTCAGAGTTGGTAACTCAAAGCCAGAGAAGGGAGAACTGCTGGAGTTTTCCAGGCACTGCTCCCCTGACCAGGGAGATTTTGAACTGCTACATTTCATAGAATGGTTTGAGTTGGAAGGGACCTTTAAAGGTCGTCTAGTCCAACCCTCCTGCAGTGAGCATCATCACTATCTTCAGGTAGATCAGGTTGCTCAGAGCCCCGTCCATCCTTACCCTGAATGTTTCCAGGATACGGCACCTACCACCTCTCTGAGCAACCTGTTCCAGTGTTTCACCACCCTCATTGTAAAAAAACCTGTTCCATATATCTAGGTTTCACGTGCCTCAACTCTTTGGTGTTTGTTCAGTGGTTGTCCTTGTCTTGAAGTTGATCCTCTTTTTTCTTCCTTAAGCTTCAAGCTCATCGAGGCAGTCAGCTGTTAGTTGCTAGGTTGCAACAAGCCCATCGTAGGGGCACAAAACGTGCTGAAGGAGCTGGGTTGCATCTGAGAAATTTGGGTCTGGATCCAAACTTCAGATGCTCACAGATTTCAGGGCAGTCTGGGTCTGACTTTTCAGTTCTTCTCCTTCATGGGAGATGAATCTCTAATCTCCTCTCTTCCTCAGCCCTTTCCAGACATGGGGATTTTGGGGTTGTGGATCAGACCCATCTCTGTGTCTCTAAATAACAATAAGGGGATTATCCTGCTTGGCAGGGCGGGGAGTGGAGGGAGGAGTGGGCTCTGCAGGAGAGTCTCTGGGACCCATATGTTGGGTAGATGGTTAATTTTTGCAGTCGGGCAAAGACCAGCAATCTGCCTTGTGCCAAGGCTGCTATGATGCCGTCTCACTGGGTGCCCCAGATCCCATCCTGCCCTTAGTTTATTAAGGATCAAGAAGGAAATGGTTGATGGTGCCTACTGCACTGAGGAGCGGGGAGAGATGGGAGGGGGGCTGTCTGTGCAAGTCTATTACATCTGGGCTTCTTTCCAGCATGAATAAAAATGTTCTGTATGTCCAGACTTATCAACATATTCTTTTTTATTCCTGTCAATTAATCTAATCTGAATGAGATGCTGCTGTTCCCTGAATAATAGCCTTGAATGTAAGGTCTTATTTCTCATCTGCTTTGTGGACTAGACTCCGATGTTGTGGGCCTGGGAGTCACGCTGTTCATTTACTCTGAGCTAAATCAAGCCCTCTTTGGCCAAAGTACTGGCTGCCTCGGTGAAGTAGCTTACTTGTGAGAGCAGTCAGTGTTGTTACGGGACTAGGAGAGAGCATCAAAGCCCCGTCCTGGTTCAGATGCTGGCTCTCCTGCCTGTGCCCCTGCCCCATCCTGGCTCTTGGCACCTCTCGCCCTTCTCCCCGTACTGTTTATTTTTCCTTCCCGCAGATGAAAGGCAGAGAAGCAAACCGCACGAACACTATATTGTTCATGGCTTATTGAACAATTAGTTTCAGCTCAGGGTCTAATCTTCCGGCATTTCTTTTCTTTCCTTTGTATGCCATGTGTGTCTTGGAAACTTGTTGGCTGCAGGACTTGTGTGGCACTGATAGATGGCTCAGGACTTGGCTCAGAGGGATGCTGTGCCCAGAGAAAAATGGGTGTAAACCACGCTGGCTGCTCAGGAGAGGAGGATAATTGGGTACTCTAAACAAAACTAAAGAAAAAAAGGCTACGAAACACCATTGCGTGATAACGCCTCCTGCTCAGGTTTGGATATGCCCCTCTGGCATTCCTCTTCCCAAGGTCTCTCCATCAGCTGGCTGTGATTTTAAACTTTTTAAACCCTTTTCAAGGCTCTCCAGGGTTCCTTTGGCTGGTGGGCTGTGGCGGGAGTGCAGGTGATCCGCTGGTGTATGGCTCCTTGTGAAGCTGGAAGGGTGTGGGGAGCCTGGTGGGCACCAGGACCCGTCTTTGCAGAGCAGGATGGTGCCAGCACTCACCTCCTGGCACCAGTGTGGGGCTGCACATGCTCTTTGCTGTCTCCTGAATGAGGTTTGCTGCAGTGTGCCGGGACCTGGTATGCGCGCGTCGGGGGGAGGAAGCAGTTGAATGTCATCTCTGCACCAAGTCCCAGCGCCGTTGCAGGGTCTGGGGCTGGTGGAGGTACTGGCTTTGCATGGGGTGATCCACAGCTGTGAACCCTTGCTCACAGGGGCAGGAGAGGAGAGCTGTGCCTCCTCTCTTGCCCAGAAGCTTGCTCATTTGGTCTCTGATCCCATCTAAATCCAACCTGCCACATTTCCCATCCCCAGGGCTTGTGACCCTGATGTTTGTTTGGGATTTTTCCAAGGGTTGTAGCAATTCCTGACCTCTCCCTGTGGAGGCTTGCATATGGATATATCCGACCTTCTCACACCCATTCATCCAGAGGTTTCACGCTCCTGTACATTCACAACAGAGCATTTTGCATGTATTTTTTCTCACACATTTGGGCTCCTCGTGCTCTCCCTACTTGAGTTCAGCTATCTTCCCTACTTGAGTTCAGCTATCTTGATACTGTTCACGACTCCATACGGAGGGTTCAGTTCACGTGACCGCCCCATTAGCTGCTCTAACTAAAGCCTCAGGCAAATAGTCATTGAGGATTTATTTTTATTAAGGAAAAAAAAAAAAAAAGTCGGATTAAGTATTCTGATGAACAAGAATAACATTAGCAGCTGTGCCTGCTCAGCCGACATGATCCCATCCCTCATATCATAAGCTGATTGCCTGTATGGGTCAGTAAGTTGCCGCAGCAGCCCCTCTCCCATAACTCTTTGCACATTGCTTTTTCATAGCACTGTTAGCTCACGAGGTGTCTGGGGGGGGCTGCAATACCTGGCGAGGCTTCAAGGGTGCAGAGATCCTTTCTTCAGATGCCTTTGAGTCTCAAGTTGAAGACACCTTAGGGCTGCAATTGCAAGTGACTGCCTTGCAAAGGTCCCATGCGCGGCCCGTTTCTTGCAGCGCAGAAGCACCCCCAGCCCTTGAAGGCCCTGGACGGGTGATGGAGACACTGGGGAACCTCAGCTCAGACTTCACTCAGTGGAAAGAGGTGACCTGGGGCTTTCTGCTTGTTGAATGTGAAGCTCTCACTTGCGGGAGAGCTGGGCTGCACCCTCTGATGGCTAACAAGGAGGCACAGGGTGTAGAGAGAGGAGAACGGGGGACAGCGGAGGAGCTGTCATACACTGGGGAGCAGGGAAGAGGTGATGGTCTGCCACCACTTGACATGACGCCCAGCAGTTTACTTGGGTCACTCTCGTTGCAAGGTGCTCAGTTATTACCTGAAGTAGTGCCAACCTGGGAAGAAAACGCCACCTTCTGCCTCCAAAGCACCCAGAATTAGGGCTGCTCCTTGCATGGGTTTCTTTCCCCTGGTGAGCAGTCCCTGGGCCCACGCTCTCCCTGCCGGCTGGCAGCCGGCGTTTGTGTTCTAACGTTCATATTAATGATATCAACAGTCACCTTAAATCCCGCTAATGCTAAACCCTGAGCTGGCATCGGGCTGGTGACTAGCTTCTGCTTCACAGGGGCTTGCCAAGAGCTGTGGGATGCCCTTTGAAGATGGGGAAGCAAGCGCCATAAAATTATGCAGCCTTATTAGTGGTATTATTATGTGTTCTCCACAAACATCTGAGACTCTTCTTCACACACACACCCCCTCCTCAACTCCTGTGCTTGAAAACGGCGGCAGCTTTCGTGAACCCGCAATCAGAGGCACCATTCAATGGACCAAAGCAGGTGAGCATCCCAGGGGATGCATCCTTGCCCCCTTCCAAGATGCAGCTCTGCAGGAGGGCGATGAAGAAGCCGCTGTGCCAAGTAGCTCTGCTGCCAAGAGATAAATCACAGTGTGGGCAGGCAGGCTGGCGGAGGGGAGCATCCCTCTGGGATGCCAGCCCTTGGGAGCTGGTCTCTAGAGACAGAGGAGAAAGCCCAAATTTCCAGATCAACTGCAAAGCGGTCCGTACCCTGCAGGTCCTGCCCTGAAGTGTAGGAGGGTGGATGAGGCCTTGCTGGCTGGCTGTGGTCCTTCACTCTCTTATTTCTGTTGTTTAAAGACTGGGTTTGCTGGGGAGGACACTTACCGGCTGGAAGCCACAGAGCCTGGTGCGGTGCGGCAGAAGCACTGCTGAGCTGCACTTCCCTGCGAGGGGCAGTTGTAACTGCCCTGTTGTTTGGCCACCAAAAAACAGATCCCACATCAGCATCCGGAGCCGCTGGCTGAGAATCTGGGGTTTTTTTGGCTGGTGGAGGATTTTGTTAGTAACAATTTACAGTCTAGAAAAACGTGATGGTGACTTCTGTCTGTCTGGGTCTTTTTCTGCAGATATCTTGCATTATTTTAGGACCTCCGTTTCAGTGCTGTAGACTAGAAAGAAATGTTTTTTTTTCCCTCTCTGAAATCTCCTAACCATTTCTAGCAGACGCAGGATTTTCAGCTGTTTTCTCTCCACAAGGAGGACACTCTCACAGGGATGAAGAATGTATGTGTCTTCAGATGGTGATGGAGGCAGCAGTAGTTGCTGTGTGAAGACGTTGCTCCCCCTGTTCTGCAGGGAGAATCCCCTTTCTTCTGAATGGAGAGGAGCAGCTGCTCTGTCCCACCAAAGCAGCACTCCTCTGGCGCGCCAGGGAGTTGTTATTCCACAAACATCTCTTGGTCCTCTTGGTCACTTGTGAACAGGGCCCATGTAAGCACCATGATCTATGAGCCTAGAGCTGACTAGAATTTAACAGGCAAACAGAGTAAAGAGAGGCTCTACCAGCTTGGGGCAAGTATCCCGTATCCAACATGGTCAGTAGGAGATGCTTATGGGAATGGGATAAGAGCAGAGAGTGGATCTGGTGCCTAGACCCTCAGCTTCCATCAAGAAGAAGATGAAGAATTCATGCGAGAAGTTGTGTTGGGACTGTGATGTCAAATTGCTGCGGATGATCTCCCACCCATGAATGTGTTTAACCCCTTTCTGATTCCCTCCCTTTCCTTGGCCCCTCCAGATCTGTGCCCTCTGCGCCCAAGCTGCACCAGGGCAATACCTCTGCCATATTCTAGTGCAGGAGAAAATTGGAAGGAAAAAAACAAAAAAACGGGCAGAAAAAGGAGCAAAAGTCCCGCTTCTGACATGGGAGATTAAATAATTAGCAAATGTGGCAGGAAAGACGATGAAAAACAAGTGCAATGATTCATGTTTTATGTCTCCTACTGTACAGAACGCTTTAAAGTGTCAGACAGCACGACAGTCACTCTTTAAAGCCAATTAAAGTTTTATAATAAATAGAAGCTTTTTTTTTTTTTTTTTTTTTCTTTTTAATCTCTCTCTCCATGTGGTGGTGATGTAGTTCGCTGTAGAGAGCCTGGCAATGCATTTGCTAGAAGCCCACAAACAAATAGTCACAGAGGCCTGCTTTTCAAAAGCCTCTTTTATGCCAATTATTTACCTTCCTTAAATTCAGCTCCAGTGGGGAAAGTAGCTGTAATAATATCGTATTTTTTCATTGTGCTTTTCATTCAAGGAGATTACAGCCAGTAACCTGGAGATGGTAGGGAGAGGAGCTCTCTTTTAATGGTTGGGCAAGGTGATTCAGGAGCTCGGAGATCAGCAGAGCAATACGTGAACTGCGAGCAGATTTTGGGACCCCCATTGCCCGTGAATTCATTTGGAGGATGCAGCTTGCTCTAACCTCTGCAGGTGAAGGTGGGCTTGGAGGTCGGATGGGGGTCCAATTAAGTGAAGCAGGGTCATTCTGGGGGCCAGGAGAGCGAGTGCTGCAGGATGCAGGAGAGGATAAGCTGGAATCTGTTTTCTTTGCGCACCGTCTCCAGGGGGGAGACTGACGGTTATTGACCTCTTGGACTGGCAATACTGGAAGATGCTGCAAACTGGGAGCAGCTCTGGTGGAGGCCGTGCTGAGGGGCCAATGGGGACTATGGTTATTGGAGCTCTTTTCCCCTCACCTCTAAGTTTCCCCATAGGTAGCACAGGCATGAGAAATGGAGCTGCTGGTACAGGACTCCTTTTGCCAAATTCCTCTTCGGCTGCTTCACAGCTCATTGCTGTTTTATCTTCATATTAATGGTGCTTCCTGACAAAGAAAAGGGATTTCCCACTGCTCCAGACCCTGGGCTAAGATCAGGTTCACAGCTTTGAATAAAGAAGTCTTGCTTTTCCTAAGCCCAGGGAAGAAGCCGGGGATGTGGCTGCTCTTTCAGCCACCGCGGCCTCTTCATCCTCCTCTTCTTCCATTTACTCTCCCATCAGCGGTGCTCGTATTTATGCATCTTTATCTCGCACACGCAAAAACACACCTCCAACCAATTGAAATATTAATCCAATTAACATTAAAAGAAAATGAAAGGACACTGAAATTGGAGGTCCCCCTCGCTGTAGCCAGCAAGTCCCCCTTGGCTGAAGCATCTCTGTGAAACTTGCCTGATTCCCCGAGCGGCATCGCTTTTATGTTTTGGAGTGGGCATCTCAGATGCAGAAAAAGAGCTCCTTTGTCAGATATCTCCTCGGCTTTATTTGGGAGGGTGATAAAATTATTCCATAGCCTTCCTGCCAGAGGGGAGTTGGAGGAGCGGTGTTCCTGCTATTAGGCAAAGATCCTTTTAATTGGATGGGGTGAATATTCACTCTTTAATAGCGACGGGGCTCTAATCCTTCCTTATGTGGCTGCAGTCCCCTCCCGAATGGTTTTTAATGACCCGTTGTCTAGATCATTAATATCACAAATGCTGACACTGGTAGGAAGTACAACAATCAAAGGGAGACCCTGAGAGGTCCGGGAGCAACAACAGTTTCCGTCTCCCCTTTGTTGTGGAAAACGCCGGCACGGGTGCCCTACAAAACCACATCGGCAGCAAGGTTTTGGCCTCCTGTGGTGGGCGAGGGGAGGGTTAACTCTGGCAAATTGCAGAAGCTCAATTAGTTCAATTAGGAGCTTGAAAACTAAAGCAGCTCTTCCTGAACGCCAGTCGAGGACCGTAGGCTCTGCCTGCAGGCTCAGGAGCACTCCCACACTGCCCCGTTCCCTGGGGCTTGCAGCTTTTGAGGGCAGCCTACCTTAAAGAGGGAAGGTCAGATTCCCACCGTCTTTACTCCTGATGCGCTGGAGGCACTCTGTAGAAATCCAGCGCGTTACTCCAGCATGTTCTTGGAGGAAGAATCTGGTCCAGAGAGTCCCAAGTGGGAGAGATTTCATAAATGGATCAGAAGGAAGATGGTAAAACCCTTTTTTTTCTTATTTTTTCAGCAGTTTTTTGAGTGCCTTCCCAATAGTGCATGAGCAATAAGCACCAGTCACATCCATCCATCCCCAACTGTAATTTTTTTGCTGCGTGACAGCAACCTGCCTTTTGATAATTTCGGAAGGAGATGGGAATATTAACATAACAAATCCGTGGCTGTCTAGAGTGCCATGTTGCTGGCATGTCACAGAACATGTACATTGAGTACTACTAAGTTCCTGTTGCTCTAAAACCACCCGATGTGTTAAGTCCTAATGAATTACTACCTGACAAATTAACCGGTTATTGCAAGGAGCCGGTGTTGGCGATGCCCTTCTCTCACTCCTCCTGTGGTATATTGCATTTTGCAGCTTTTAGCCTCGTAGTGTAGATCTTGGGAAATGCTTTGCAGTGAGCATGTATCACGGTGTGTGTAGTAGATGGCCTGCAGACCCCCCGCATTAAAGGTGCCTGTGGTGACAGGGAGCTGGATGTGGCTTACACGGTCTTTTCTGAGGTTTTTGGGATTAAAATGAGAAATTCTGCTGGGGGCGGGGTGTCCCTGGCTCTGCTGAGTCTACACTTGCAGCATCCCTGCACCACTGTGCTCTGATTTTGTGTGTGGTCCAAGCGGCATGAACCACTGCAGAAAAAACCGACCCCAACCTCCTGGCCACTTGTTCTCACACCATTGCATCCCCCTTGTGCTGCTTGTACAGCCAGGTCACTGACGTCTGTGACAAAAATGCAGGGACTGAAATAACAGGTGTATTTTTTCCGCTAATTCAGATTCCAGCTGGATCAAGTTTGCTGCCTGGCACGGTGGGCACGGATTTGTGCTGACAGGAGGGAGAGGGGGCAAGGGGACGGGGGTGAACAAGCAAGGCTGGGAAGAGGCACTGGGGAGGGCTCTGCTCTCTCATACATTACTACACCCAGGAGTGGTCTTTCCCCACAGTGGGGTAACAGCCCCGCAGTGCTCCTGACAGCCGTGGATGGGAAGAAGCAGCGACTCATCTTTCTGGGTTACATTAGATGAGTGAAAAGTGTTTGCCTAAGCTAGAATTTAATGAGAAAATAAGGGTTAATAACCTCCAAGCCCTGGCTATTCTGGGAATATTAGCTTAAATTTTTCCATCCCTTCCCATTTAATTTATACCAGGGTGGGTACTGCTCACTGAGGTGCCCCAGCTGCAATCTCTCCGTGATGCAGCACAGGATTGGGCTCAGAGCTGTCATCTTCTTCCAGTGAGATACAGGATGCTGCTCTGGGGAAAAAATATGTTTACTCCCAAGCTTTCTTTTTCTTTCTACGCTTCCCCCCGCCAAATGATTAACTTCCAAGTCCCCTGCACTGCAGACAGTGTTTGTGCAGCTTTTATTACCTGAGCTGCTCTGGGAGAGGAAGTTCTGTACCGTTGGTGAACCACACGTCTCTCCGGAACATCTCAAGTGGCCGCCTGTCTCTCTCTTCATGCTCATCCAGGCTGCCTCCTCGAGCCGCTGCAGGAAGAGAGGCAGACTCCTCTTGCAAACCACAGAAAGATGCCTTTCTCTCCCACCCCTATCAGTCCTTTTCAGATTCACATGGCTGGCACCACCGTGGTGCACGTTGACGCAACCCCTTTTGTTGGCCTGGCGTCCCGCGCTGCTGGATTAGATGCCATCTGGAGGCAGTCTGCCTCGGCCTGACAGCGTGATGGATGGTGTCATAGGTGATGCGACGTTGACACCTGCTTATCTTTCTATGCCCAGTTGCCCCAACCTCAACACATTCATTAGATCGGCATCTGTTTGCAATAGCTTCTCGGCATCTGCTCTTGGTTACCATGGCATGCACTGAGGTGTGTGGACTGGCAGGGGTGGAGAAGCTGAGCTGTTTGAGGAGTTATGAGGTCTAAGTGTGCTGCTGGATTGATTTATAATTACACCAGTCCCCTCCCACAGGCCCTCTAGCCTTGAAAGACCTGCTTATATTAATGCATTCATTTCCTGCAAGGTGTGAACCTTCAGGCTGGGGTTTTCTTTGCCTTTGTAAAATCAGGGATGCTTCAAGGTGGAATATGGTCCAGATAGTGGGGCCGTGACACTGCCCAGGGATAGCTCAATGCTCAGGCACGTCTTCTTTCTAAGCTGCAGAAAACAGGCTCTGCTGGATGGGTTATCATCTGTTTTCAGGCTGCGTTTGTCCTTGCACACATTGTGTGAACATCATATTCTTGAAAACAAACACATGGGAGTTCACACGTACCTTATTGTGGAGCCCAGAATAACACACAGGACGTCCTCTGTGTAGAGCTCAATGGGCTGTCGAGCTGCAGCCTCCAACTACCAACTCTTTTTCAGGGCAGAAATATGTTAAGACATCTGTATGTGACTTTCATATACAGGAAGCATACGAAGGCGTGTTCTTTCCTATCTGGAGCTGGAGGCAGTCCTGCATTTATCTGTGGCTCCTGGATTCTGGCAGGCCTCTCCACGATGAAAGACTCCGACTGTGTCTACTTTGCAGGTGCCATACACTAACTGTCTGCAAGCACAGACTTCCCATCAAGGGCTGTTGTATGGCCAAGAAACCCAGATGTCCGCGGCGTATGCACGTGGTGGCTGCCCATGGCAGCCACAGTGAGTCAGATCTGTGTGTGTGCACAGGCTGCACGCCTAAGTCATAGCCACGCTATGCTGAGGAGTGACCTAGATCAGCCTAGAAAACATATATGCACCTTGGGGTCAAAATGGGAGTCTAGAAGTCCCGCTGGCTTGATAGATACGCTAATGCTGGCATGAGAGTTGGAAATCCTAAGACTTCCCACTATGGCTTGCTAGAATGTCACAACCCTTTTTGACCCTTGCCATCCAGAAGAGCTCCTGCCTGTGTAGCTGTGCCTAAATACCCCCTCTTCCCCCTGCCCACAGGCATGCAATGGAGAACACATGCAAGTCCATAAACTCACCAGCACGTTCTGTCTGGAACCCTGCTCCCCCAACCGCGAGCGGTGGGGTCTCCTTGGTAAAGGTGTCTCTCACAAAGTGTGCCTGGCTGGCAATAAGATGAAAGAAGAGAATGGGCCATGCCCTCTATGAGCCTCTAGCAGAAAATCTGCTCTTTGGGAGTAGTTATTGTAACTTTTTACAATACGTCAAGACTAATAAAAGACCCAACCACATGAAAAGGAGCAGCTTTATAGGCCAGCAGAGACTATTTCTTGACTTATTTGCTTGATCTCCTGCAAGCCAGCCTCTCTTTTCTGCCTTTGATGGCACTTTAATCTTTTCACCTTTTTTTCCAGGCCATGTTTAATCATAACCCATCAGTGACAGCATTTGGAAAGCATGTCCTCAGTCACTGGTTCAGCGTCGAGCGTGGCAGCAATGTGCTGGATGAAAGGGGTTCTGGGTGGTACCTGCTGGGCAAGGGTTAAATTGTACTGATGGGAGGGTGTTAACAGACCATCAAGGACATGTCCTGTATCAGGAGCTGAGCACCTGGCCTGAAATACCTCCTTTGAGATACCGGTGCTGATGCTGTGCAGTTGAGACTGATGAAGCCCTGAGCACTGTCCCTAATAAGTACTACAAATTAAACCCAGCTTCCCAGTCTTGATGCACTGGCTTTTCCCCGCCTCAATGTATATGTTTTCTCCCAGTTCCCCCTGTTTAATCCACTTGATTATTTTTTTCTCGTCCTTGCCTCCCCTGTATACTGTGTCCCATCTTACCCCATCCCCACCATCCTTCCCCTTTCCTTCCCTTTCAACTTGGACCCTGTCACGTGTGGTCATCCCTTCTCTGATGTTGATCCCTCTTTGTCTTCTTCATTCATTCTTGTCTATTCTATGATTCTATGATTCTCCTCTCCCTGCCATATCCTTTCCCCAATCTGTTCAAGACTCTGTTCCTGTTGCAGACACTATCTCAGCTCTGGAACAGCACATGATATTCCTGGCAGTCATTTTGAGCTTGGCTGCTGTCCCCAAGTTGTCTAAGGCTCTTCTGAGAATGATGAGAAGCTGCTGTGTGCCTTCAAAGTCACAGCTAATTCAATTAGCTCCAGATCACGTAACTCCCGTAGATGACAGCTGCCAAATTTAGGAGCACTAGTGAGGTCTTATAGAAGATGATGGGGATGGTGTGCTGGATTCAGCACAAAGGAAATCCTGGGTGCTGTCAAAGGCATTGGTGGTTGGTTCTTCTATTTTTTCAGGATGGTTATTCCCTCTTATTCTGCTCTAGGGGTGGCTGCCTATATGGTCAGCTGAATCTTGAGCCCAGCATTGCCCATCATCCCCACTGAAAATGCAGGGTACGTAGGAGTATCAGCCTAAGCAAAGTTTGCCGGAGCAGTGCACACTTACAATACATTCACATGGACCCAAGCTCGGTCTCTCCTGTAGCTGGTTGAAGCATGTGCCTCCACACGATCTCAGTGTGACACAGTGCAGGTGGCTCATGATGACTCTTGAAAGGTGGCTCTCATACGGGGTTGTGGGGTTCCTGATGTATCTGCATAAATACAGCGCCCTTGAGCTAAAAACACCAGGGCAGTGTGACAGCATGCAAGCTACATGGCTTGCATTGCTCCACGCCGTTCTCAAACCTGCTTCGGCTCACACTGCAGATGTAGCTCACTGTTTTCTGTTCTTCTTCTCCTTGTTTCTCCTGTGGTCTTTGAAAACAAATTGCAGTCTCCAAGCTATCTCAAACCCCAAAACACTTGCATCGGAGGCATCCTGGTGTTAAATACTGACTCTGAGAGCCTGCTTCACTCACCTCTGTCACAGTGCTTTTATATTCCTGAATTTGCAGAGCTTCGGGGAAACAGGGTGAAATTCAACCGCCTCCACCAAAACCTTGAGGTGTGTTGGACTATTATAATTTCCCTCTCCCTGATTCCTTGACACCGAAGCCATACTTGAGAGCTTTTTTCCTTAGTCACTCTCACAAGATCAGCTGCTGTGTTTTCCTCCACTGATGGAGGATATTAATAATATCTGAACTTGAGAGCATAGCATTCCCTGGGGAGGTCACACAGTAAGGTTCACGTAAGGTGGTATTCTTTTTATTCAAGGTCATTGATGATTCTCCTGTCTGGGGCATTCCTCTAACGTGAGAGCAAAACAAGCGTCCACAATGCAACAGGAGATCTAAACCCAGTTCTTGCAGTGCTGAAATAAAGTCTATGATCACCCAGTCCCTGTAGCTAGAGGGCAAAAATGTCACAGCAGGAGTGATCAGGAATGAGAGAGAATTTTATCTTAGAAGATCTCATACAACTCTGTTTCACTTTATCTCCATACCAGATATGAATTCACACCCAAGTATCACAAAATCCCGTCATTTAATTTGGGCACAGAAGAGACACGAATATTAAGAGACCAGAATTAAATATAGCTCTTGGCCATCTGATTGCATGGCTTCTATTCTTCCCTGCACTCATATTGCTCCCTTTCGAGAAGCCCAGAAGAGACTTCGGGCCCCATGGGAGGATCCAGGAGCTCTAGTAAGTCTTGTCCACTTCCAGGTCACCTGAGGTCTCCGGGTCCTGCAAAGCAGCATGATTGGTGTGCATGCATGTGAAGGGACATGCTGCTTAGGAGTTCACACCTCTTTCCTATTTGCCCTGTCTGGAGATGATCACAGGAGATTTTTTTTCTGTAGGACACAGCATTCCTACAGAGGATATTTTTCAGATTCTGCAGTTCATGTTCATTCTTACCACAAGACCGGCCTCTGAAAGGTCAGTTAGTCTGGGCAGACAGAGAAATTATAAGATGGGGACCATGCACTCAGTCAAAAGAACTTGGAGTTCATTAATTATTGCTGTGGATATAGCAGTTGCATCTGCTGGATGGTTGCCTCTGCAACCGAGGGAGATTACGGTTGAGATATTCCAAGCCACCTAACAGATTTAAGAGAAATGGAAAAAACAGCCAAGCAAACCCCTCCTGCTAGTTTGAAGGAAAATTATTTTAAATCCCCTAATCGGCTCTGAGATGCACCTCTAAGCAACATGTTCAAGGTCATGTGGGGAGCCTGTCACGGGGGGGGGGGTTGCTAATCTAGATCTGTGAAGCCCCATCAATGCAGCATCCTCTATTCACCTGGCTTAGGGAACAGGTAATCCCCCTGAGCAGTTCCCTCCCCATCTGGGGAGGGACCATAACCACCCTCCTTCCAGCAGTCTGCAGGGCCACCCTCACCATGGAAATCATCATTCACTTGGGGTCCAGCTGAGAATAAAAAAAGAAAGACCCCAAAAGACTAAATCTAAAGGAGATGCACGTAAAAAAAAATTTGCGTAGCTCTGCATGCAGAAGGTGGGAAGAAAGGCAGCGACTGCCCTGTCTGGACGGAACAGTTCGTTGCTGTGAATACCACTATCATGCCTCCCACGCCTTCCAGCCAGACGGCTCAAGTCCGTGTTAATCTCCCTTCCATGCATAAGCCTTTCCAAATCCCTCGGTTCACAATCCCTGGGTGGTGAGCGATCACCCTTGTTAGAGGAGGAAGAACCGAGGTGCAGAGGTGAGCACTCGATGGCATTCCCCTGGTTTTTGGCACTGAGAACTCACACGTAGAGCTCTGATCAGTACTCGTAGGCACAGTTGCTGCTGCAAGGTACAAGATACTGATTTTGTTTATGCAGAGAGGACCAGGGATATAAATAGCCCAGTGCATACGGTTGTGGAGACCAAGCTCTGGCTATGGACTGTGTTTACATTCAGGGCAGGGGATAGGGATGCTTGGAGGGAGGCATTTCAAAGGTGAATCCCATTTTTTTCTGATGACTAATAGCTGCAGACTGATACAGCAGATTCTTTCCATGAAGCAGATTGAGAGATGTCAGTGATGCTCGGAGATGATGTGAGGGCATTTCATGCCAAGGAGATTTCAGTCAGTGCCTACTGTACTGTCACATGGAGACAGAGCTGTTTAGCATCTATATCAGGTACTGGAAGGTGAAGCTTGTGCGCTAGATGCTGCCATGGTCTCTTGGTATGTGGGGAAGGTCAGTTAGTGTAGTTTATTCTGTATTAATTCTCCGGAGACGTAAGGGACTCTGTTTACTGTATCCCTTTTTCTCCAGGGTGCTCATGAAACGTGCCATGAGATCCTTTTGCATGGACTGAATCCTCCCAAGCTGACACTGCCGGATGAATTATAAACAGGGAGAAGAGAAAATTTAGTTTATAAGGGAGAGATGTGGAACACAGCTTTAGGGAGGGGAGCTATGATGTGGATTTGAGCCACGACGGGCAAATCTCAGCGGGTTCATTAAGTGTTCAAGACTTAGCACTTCTCTGGCGACACACAAGCCTTTGGGATATTTGCTGGTGAACTGAATGTGCCCAGTTTGCCTCTGAGATTTTTAGGTCCCCCACTGAGCGAGATTTCACATCTGAAAAGTCTTTCTCCTGCGCTCAGATGGCTCAACTTCTGGCTGAGATGGAGCTGTGAAGAAACTGTGAAAGGAAAAGCGAGATAATGGATCGCTTTATAAAGAGTCTCGCAAAGCAGAGGTAGCGTTGTGGGGAGGGAAAGCTCACTTTGCTTTCCAGGTCAGCTCTGATTTTACTTGTCATCGTCTGGGTTTGGGCAGCCTCTGTAAAGACATCACTGTCTTAGCCTGGATGCGACTTGTTGATGTCTTGTGTCTTCCAGTGCCATCTGGACCATGTTTAGCTGAATACCTCTAGGGGTTTACAGCAAGCTAGAGATTGTTTGGGCAAAGCTTCAGAAAAACCACATCTTGGTCTTTGACGAGCTGTGCTCAGAAAGGAAATCCCACAGCTTGCACAACCTCGATACCTTCTGAGAGTGCCACAATCGTGTCATGTGGGCAAACTGGCAGAGCTGAGTAGTACGCCTTGAATCTGCCCAGCCAAGCTCTCTGGGTATGTGGAGCATCTTACATGGACAGGGGAGAAGGGACATTTAAAAAGGGATAGGCCAAACAAATCTGAGTGCTGCTGAGTGGGAGGTATGAAGCCTGGACCAGGAATGGGTCAGGATTACAGGTCTTCTGTTGTGAGCTGAACTCAGATTTAGACTTGCATGAACTTTGGAGAAGTGATAAGCAAAATGTAGAGCCTTGCCTAAGCTCCACACTTGCCCTTTCTGTCTGCAGAAGCTGCATCCAGGCTGGAGGAGACCTAATATTTATCTGACAGTCCTCAAGTCTAGGGCGGACTCGATCGTTGAATTAAGGCTATACCTAAAGATGTGATGTAGATCCAGATTTATGCTTCCTATCTCTAATTCCTCAGTGTAGGAAAGACCCAAACTTTGGAGAGACAACAGGCTCTGAATCCTGAATTTCACCATCCACCCTCTGTCTGTTTTTTTGAGTCTTTGCTCCTTTTTCAATCGGGGCCCCCGCTCCTGCTTCATTCCAGACAAAGCCACAGAGATTTCACCGGGCACGGTGGCTGTTTCACAATTAAAAATTAAAACAAAACAAAACAAAACAAAACAAACAACCTCTCTCACTTCACTGCTGTTGCAGAACTGAAGCTCAGGAGAGGCCGGTTAGGTTGGGCTCACATCTGAAATAGGAACCAGGCTGGAAGGAATACCATCCTCTCCTTGGTCCTACATGCTTCCTTGCTGACCTGGACCTGACTCTTCCCTCCCTCCTGTTTTTTTCCTAGTTGCCCTTTTCTCTCTTACTATAAGAGATTTAAGGACAGATCTTTAACATGCAGCATCACTGACTGTTGGCTTCCTTACAGTCTGGGAAGGTGGTTAGAACAGTGAATCTTCCTTAATTTCTTGTGTGCATCCCTCGCACAGACTGGCCATCTATTCCCGCAGGACCTGCCATGTCTGCGGTTCTGTCTTCGGCTTGCAGTAAGCATTGGCTGTTGTCCAGGGACTCACACCAGGTCCAGCATCGCTCGGACAAACTGCCAGAAACAATCCTCAGCTCTCTCTAGTCTTAAGTTAATTCAGTGCTCTCAATGGATTAATTTCTGGGCTAAAGACAGATATGGAGAACTGTAATTACCTCTCTCCCACACACACGTATCTGTTCCCCAAGCCTGCACATGAGTTTTGCATTGCTGAAAGTTTCTCAGTGGCTAAACTCCTGCTGTGCTGCCTAATGAATTTAAAAAAAAAAAAGTAAAAAAAAAAAAAGAACAAAGAAACAAAGGAAAAAAGAAACAAAGGAAAAAAGAAAAAAAGGAAAAAAAGCAAAAAGAAAAGTAAAAAGAAAAAAAGGAAAAAAAATGAGAAAGAAAGAAAGAAAGATTCAGTGCGTCACTGTACACAGACAAGAAGTGAATCAAAAAGGGGACACGACCTGCACTTAGACAGTTACCTCCAACTGGAAACCACAGCATGAAACCCCATTCCAGTTTGCTGATTTGTGTGCCTGGGCTCTCTGAAACAAGTGGATGTTAATTTGGAGTATCCAGACTGTCCTGGTTTCAGCTTAATTCAGAGTTCATTTTCTTCCTAGTAGCTGCTATAGTGCTGTGGTTTGGATTTAGTATGAGAACACTGCTGATAACACGCTGATGGTTTAGTTGTTGCTGAGCAGTGCTGACACTAATCAAGGACTGTTCAGCTTCCCATGCTCTGCCAGGAGCACAAGGAGCTTGGAGGGGGCACAGCCAGGACAGCTGACCCCAACTGCCCCAAGGGCTATTCCATACCATACGGTGTCAGGCTCAGTATAGAAACTGGGGGAGTTGGCCAGGGTGCAGCGATCGCTGCTTGGGGACGGGCTGGGCATCGGTTGGCGGGTGGTGAGCAATTGCACTGGGCATCCCTTGCTTTGTATATTCCTTTATCATCATCATCATCATCATCATCATCATCATTATTGTTGTTGTTGTTGTTGTTGTTGTTGTTATTATTATTATTATTTTTTCCCCTCTTTCTCTGCTGCCCTATTAAACTGCCCTTATCTCAACCCACGGGTTTTAGGGTTTTTTTTTGGTTCTCTCCCCCATCCCGCTGGGGCAGGGGGAGGGTGAGCGAGCGGCTGGGTGGTGCTTGGTTGCCGATCGGGGTTAAACCACAACACAGATATAGTCTGGGTGCTCCAGCAAGAGGCTTGAAGCATGGAGCAAAATTGGAGGAGACTTGATGGTATGAAGAATTCCCAGGGAAGAGGGGACAAGGAGACTGGCCAGCTCAGCTGCTCCGCCTGCAGCTTGCCCTTAGGGAGAAAACCCTGCATTGCTTTGCTGAATGCCCCATGGTCTGAATTCCTCTGCTTGGGCTGGGTGGCGGTACCATCCTCCCTGCTTGCTATAGAACGGCAGCACGTCCCCTGCTGCGTGGCCAGGTGGCCCCACCAACCTGAGTCCAGACCACTTGGAAAGCAAGATGCTGTTGCAAGGGACGCATACATGCAGGCGGCTGTTTTTAGAGGCAGGCAGAGGAGAAGCAAGCAGAGGATGTGCTAATTAGAAACAGGGCAGGAGCCATCCGGGTTGGTTTCAAGTGTCACTCCTTTCATCAGGACTTGGATGGTAAGGGAGCTCCCTGACTGAGGAACTGAGCGTCTCCCTTTGTTGGGAGGAACAAAGAGCCTGGAAAAGAGCACTGGGTCTGGAAGCAAATAAAGACCACATCAGTTTTATCAGCTCTGCAGAAGGAGGAGGAGAAAGCTGGAGTTAAGACTTTGGGGCTGATGGTGTAACCCTGTGGGTAGTGAGAGTGCCAGGTTGCACCATTGGACTTGATCCTTTACATCAGGGCAGGAAAACTTCTACCTTTGGACCAGACAGTTGGATGATTTCATTTCATAGGACATGGTTTAGTAATGGGCTTGGTAGAGTTAGGTTAATGGTTAGACCTGATGGTCTGAAGGGTCTTTTCCATCTGTAATTCTATTCTATGACTCTATTCTACCATTCTGTGATTCATAGGACCCAGCACTGCTCACGTCAGTACGACATCATCCACCATTCGTGGACGGTGCTGGGGTGTACGTGAATGTGAGGTTTGCCAAAGCTGTTATTCAGTGCTCAGGAGGGGAAAAGCTTCCTGTGTTTGTTTTACATCTCATTTTTTTGCTGGTGAGTTTGACTCTGTCCTCCTGAATTGCTGATGCCACCCAAAGGCAAACATAGAATAAGTCAGGGGAGGGAGGAGGTCCAGATTTACCCTAAATCTTAAGCCTGGGTCCTGTTAGTGGCTCCAGACTCACCTCTGCTCTGCGGATAAACTGCAAGTTTCCTTTCAAACCCATTATCCTGGTGCCTCTCCTAAGGACTAAATTGTATCATGTAGGAATGGCCCATCTGGGGAATCCCTGCATATCACAAAAGGAAGAGGAAAGATTTGCTTCAATTCCTGCAATTTTCAGTTGGCTGTCAGCACAGGGAAGTGAAAAACTTTGTGGGCTTTGCCTACAGCCCTTTGAAGTCAGTGGGAAACTCCTGTTATTTTGGGAGGCTCCAGGCAATTTGCAGAGTAATTTTCTTGCCGCAACATTGGGTGAGTTTTATTTCGAACCCAGAAAGCATCCCCTCCTCCTGCGAGGGCCAGCATCCACCTATCGCTCCTTCCTCCTCCCGCAGTGTGCCTTTTGCTCTCTCTTTCATATTGGCCATGTGAGTCCTATTAAAGTCTCAAATTTCCCCCAATAGTACCCGCAGGGGGGTTTCCAAACACACAATTTTAAGCCTTGTGGTTGATAAGAAATTTGTTGGCAGACCCCACGGAGGAAAACAGTGAGAAAGAAATTCAGCCCTTACACCCAAGTCTTCTCCGTGAAGGGTTCAGCACCTGGAGGAGGAGAAGATGGTGGTTTCCACGGGCAGCTCCAGCAAGAAGGGAAGGGGAACAGAAAGTCACCGGGGACTGAACAGGGTTATGCCCCTTCATAGTGCAAATTCACACAGAGGCCCTTGATTTATCATGTACCTGATTAAAACGGCGATTACTTTTCCATGATGGACGCAGGTGGATGAATGATGAGCAGGTAGAGCAGCTTTCCCATTGCAGCCCAGACCATTGAGCTGGTACCTTTCACAAACCCTCTGTTCACTTTGTCCCAAACCATGGAGTGGCACAAAATCCATCTGGCTCCCCTCAGACGGGTCACTTGCTCCGTCCCCGTCCTCTCCCCAGTGAGCTCCACAAACCCTCTTGTCTCCTTGCTTTAAACAAGGATTGCTCTTTGGGATGATTACATTTCTCTCACGCCACTGGCTGGGAGGTTTCTGGATGGAGAGGACAGTAAGTATGTCTGCACGTTTAAAATAAAAAACAAAAACCCAACACAAAACCAACCCAACCAAAAATGAAAACACCCGATGGAGATAAAAAAGAAATCTGCATTGGAGGGAAGTGAAGTAAAGTTTCCCATGCAGAGCAGCAAGCAGCTCTGCAGTCTTCCCTCTGCCAGTGTAATCAGAAAAGCATTTATTTTTTTTGTAAGAGAGTGTATATCAGCACTTAAAAAAGGAAAATAAATTATGAGGAGTGGAGCTGGAGGCAGGAATCATCTTCTAGCAAAGGGGAATGAAGCCTGCAGCTCCATTTAGTTAATATGTTTTCACGAAGCGGGTGTGCTTCAGCATTTTATATGAGCTCCTAAGCTGGCTGACACTTTGCAGGGAGTTGCTAGAGGTGGTACCACAGAGAGTAAGTCACTTGGAGAGCAGGTGTTATGTCTAAAACAAAGATTATGGTTTATGGCGTTGCAATTACAGAGTTCTTTCCAGCAATGTTATTGCTACTGCTGTTGGCTTCTGCATTCGGGCAATGTTTGGGTTTCATTTCGAAGGAGAAATTGATGATGCAGTTATTATCCCTTTGATGAAATCCCACTCTCGTATAAAGGATGCATAAAGTTCTGTTCCCTGAATATATCTGGTGATCAAACTACGGGAGAAAACTTGCTTGTGGTTCCTTTTTCTAGTTAGCACTTTGCCTAAAAACTTTCCCTCCACCCTTCCAGCTGTCTATGGGGACCCCAGCCTGATTTCTTTATGTTTGTCTCTGGTGCTTTATCAAATCCCCAGCGTTTGAATCCATGTGCCCTGCAATAAGGCTGTGCTCCTGGGGCTCCTATTCCTGATTGACTGTGCACATGGACTTAGTTTGAGGCATTGCCTTCCATTGCTTCTTCTCTTTTCCTCCCCTGCCTGGGTCCTGAGCAAAGAGCAGTGCTCAGACGTGCCAAATTTAATGAGGTTTCACTCAACCCTCAGTGCATTATTATTTATAGAGGCTTTCAGGAGGCAAACTCATAACTGATGTTCGCCAGAGCAGATGTTCTTTGGAGAGGGTCATTGTATGCAGAGAGCCTCTAAAATATCTGTTACTTTGAGGGAGATTTTAGGGCACATGTTGTTTTTTATGGACCCACTCCTGCTGCACCCACTTTTATCAGAGTAGCTCCATGCCTGCCAGTCAGCTTGCAGTCTGGGGAGGGGAAGAAAACGCAGTTGGGTTTTGGTGTTTCCAAACCACAGCCACTTCGAGAAAACAGTTCTGATTCTTACCGATTTGGAGTTTTTAGCCCACATCCCAGCAACTGCATCCCACTGGGGTTTGGCAGTGCGCGGCCCGGGGAGGTCGGAAGTGGAAAGACAGGAGAGGTAGGGAATAGCCCTGGCACTGCTGCTTGCTGAGAGCTTTGAGGAAAGAACATTTAGTTGCGTCCCCATCTAGTTTGCTTGAAAAATCGAGTTACTGGAACCGGAGCTTAAAGCGTGCTGTAAATACTCAGGGAAGGACTGGCCTTGCCTGGCTGTGCCAGCGCTGCAAGAACTCTGTTGGCAATGGTCAAATCCCCCACAGCTTCCAGTTTTGCCAGTTGTGGTCTGCTCTTGCTTAATAGAGACCTGAAGGTGCCTGAGAACTCATAAGCAAAGCCTGGTTCCTAATGGTCGATCATATTCGAAGCACAGTTTCGGTTCAGCAGCACCAAACCCTTTACGACTGATAATGGAGCTTCCTGATGCATTCGACTGGAAAAGTAGAAACCAGATTGAAATAAAGATGCTACCTGCCTCTGCCAGGCTTGGTGAGCTGGTTCACTGCGTTATGCACAGGGGCACACCGCCGATCTTGAATGCATCTGGCCTCTGCTGCTGTTGTTACTTCATCGGAGCATGTCTGGCCAGAGATTAAATAGCTGGATACTGGGCAAATGCATTATGCTGGCTTCTAACTCCTATAGCTGCCGGTCCGCTTCTGAGTCTTAAATAGGTCAAAAGGAAAGAAAAAGTTAATTTTTTTGTGTGTGTTCTTAACCCAAAGTTAAGAAGTTTGGCCACGTCATATAACGGACCTGACTACTTGATTTCACCTCAGTGGAATCAAGTATGCAAGAGAAAGATAAAACCGTCCATGTATGTGAATACAGAATCAGATTCTGGGTCCTTCCACGAGGTTTTGACAAGAGCCAGTCAAGCATTATCTGTCCAAAATAGCTTTGTTCATCATTATTATTGTTTTTAGCACAAAGCCAGCTTTTTTACTGAATGCTTTTTATTTTCAAAAGGAGGTGGACTATGCAGAGATTTCTGGCATTTCTATCAAAAGGT
>VZTL01037897.1:76322-94349 GCA_013400535.1 Scopus umbretta | reverse complement strand
TTTTTTTTTTTTTCTTATTTGGAATGAAAACATTCCTCTGCCAGTCTGGAAAACTCTTACAATGGTACAGCTCAGATCTACCAGAATGAGACCCTGCAACTAGCTGAAATCAGCCAGCCTTGTCTTGCCGTCCCTGCAGAACAAAGTGCAGAAAGTAACTCAATTCCAGCACTGCAGATAGCGTAAATTCAGATGCAAAACTTGCAATTTCACAGCCTGTTTGTTTGCAACTTTCTTGTCATTTATGGCTCATTAGAGTGTGATTCAAAGTGCCTTGTCCAGCTGATGTCTTCATCTGTGGGTTTAACGTGAGCTGTGTGTTCCTAGCCTCTGGAAGAGAATTGTGCCCTTTTATTCTTCCCAGGAATTGGTATATCTCCTTTTCTTTGCTGCATTTGAGGTCTGTATTCAGACTCTGCTCATATTCTGTTGTGGGGGGCTGCTATATGATTGGTCTCACGTGGAAGGCTTTTATAATAATTTTATATAGGGTCAAATGGCAGCGAGGAAGGTTGTGGGCCATCAAACTCACAGGCCTTATGTAGTGACCTCTATAATAAAACTCTACCATTTCCCTTCTGAGAATCCCAGGGGAAGAGGAGGAAGAAATGAAGAATGAACAAAAAAAAGAAAAGAAAAAAAAAAAAAACAAGAAACGAGAAAGAGCTCTTTCAAAATTCATGAAAGAGGAAAGTGAGGTTTTGTTGACATTCATGTTTGATGAAGAGCAAGCATGCAGGCAGGACGAGTTACTCCATAAACAAACACTGCTCTAGGCTGTATTCCACTCTTCCTGCTCAAATCAAGTGATATAATTAGCTCCTGGAAACTTCAAAGCGTGGGGTGCAAATAACAATGGTACGAGAGGTGAGATTCCTATTTACCAGGTGGGCAGCATTAGGTTTTGGGGAGAAATCTTAGATGGCAGTGGAACAACAGTGTCTTGGGGTAGCACTTTGCTTTGTGGGTGGGAGAGGAGGGAGGTAATGTAAGGTCTGCATGACATGCTGCAGAATCAGAGAGCGGAAAGGAGTTGATTTCATCCTTTGCTATTGCTGTATGAAGAATGAAAGGGCAGGGAATGTTAAGTAGAGTCCATTGAATTAGATTAAGGGAGATTAGCTCTTACGCTGTTGCTAGACTGGGAGATCAGTTGCCCAGTTTTTACTAATTTTCCCTCTTGGGGTTCAGCGTTATCTGAGATTGATCAAAACCCTTGGAGCATTGTATCTGGAAGGCAACTGCCTCCCAGGCCTCAGATCTAGCCAATGCAATTCTGAGTCTTGATGAGTTGCATCTTGCTCAACGCCCCTTTGGTTACAAAGCCTGTGTTCACTTGACACGGCTTGAAAGGTGCTCATTCAAAAAGACTTTCTTCCTTCCAGATGTATTTTGAAACCAGAGCAAAGTCTGAATGAGTTGTTTCAGCAGGTTGATGGGTGATGTTGTGGGCTTGGGATACCCCATTGTGTCTATTGATCTAGGAAATGGAAAAAGGGATTTTAAGGTTGTCTTTGTCTGATAAGATTTTTTTTTTTAAAAATCAAGGGAATAGGAAAGAATTATCTTTAATCATTTTGTTTAGCTGTTGACACAAGAAAGTTCTTCCAGAGTATAACAGAGTGTGAATTTAAAGGGACTGTGTTTTTCCAGAAGGCAAGTCCTTAGGGAGGCAATGTTTCCACTGTTTTAATGTAGGAGGCTGAGCCCCTGGTCAATGCTTTGGGCTGCAATTTAGGAGATCAAGGTGCAATTCCCAGCTCTGATGTAAAATATCCATAGCTGTTGGTATGTCCCCAAAGGTCCTATCTGTTGCTTACCAGGACCGTTTACAGAAGCGCAACGTGGGTGTAAACTAGCTCAAACCAGAGGGTCTCTGTTTTGCAAAATTACTGTGGCTCTGCAAGGAGCAGTGTGAACGCATTGGGTTTTCACTTTTGAGACCGTTGTCCTCTATCTGTGACATGAGATAGGCCTTCCCTCTCTGCACCTTTGCCCACTCAGTATCTTCAACAACTCATATCAGTATCTTCAACTCAGTATATTGGACAGGCTGGATCGATGGGCTGAGGCCAACTGTATGAGGTTCAACAAGGCCAAGTGCCGGGTCCTGCACTTGGGTCACAACAACCCCACGCAACGCTACAGGCTGGGGGAAGAGTGGCTGGAAAGCTGNTTTGTTGTTTTTGTTTGTTTGTTGTTTGTTTTGTGGTTGGTTTTTGTTTGTTTGTTTGTTTGGGGGGGGGAGGGGAGGGGTTGATGGTTGGACTAGATGGTCTCAGAGGTCTTTTCCAACCTTAACAATTCTATGGTTCTATGATTCAAAACACTAAGAGGTATATGGCAGAGGCAGTTGCTTATTAAGGCTGTGGTTCCGCTTTTGGAAATTACTGAAGAAGAGTGTTTAATGCTGCTATTTTCTGCACCAGCTGGGTTCCCCTTCTTGCAGTTGTATGGAGCTGCACAGTGATAGAGGTGGTGGTTTCCTCCAGGGCAGGAGGGAGGCTCAGGAGCAAGTGACTGGAGGCAGGGAGCTTTCAAGTTGGCCTTGTTACTGAGGGAGGCATGAGGGAAAACACACCTTTTATTTCCAGTGGAGACCTGCTCCCTACACAAGCCTCCAGACCTTATTGCAAAGTGATACTGGAAGCAGGAAAGCAAGAGCTTCTGACACTTAACTCTTCTCTGCCTCAACTTCCCCACCTTCACATTCAGGACAGTGAAGGTTGAAGTTCCCTCAGGTTTGTCAGATGCTTTGTGGTCAGAACAGATGGGGCACAGCTGCGTGCTCAGGATTTCTCACCTTCCTTTGCAGCCTAAACCAAAGTGCTCGAGAATTTCCTTTGTGCCCATATTCATCAACCGGATCCGAATGATTGCACAGTAACCCCCCGAACATACAGTCTGGGCTCTGGGTGGGCTTCTTTTCCAGGTAGCAATCTGTCCCGGCCTGTAAGCAGTGAAGGGGGCTGTTTTGTCATTGACTGGGATGACCGGTCAATACAGATCCAGGAAGTCCTGCCAGTTAATCCTGGTCATCTCTGACTGTGAGATCCTATATTTGGAAGCCTGCAGCCACAGACAGAAATTGCTAAATCAATGCCCAGCAGGGCACCACAGATCCATTATGTCTTGTTTAACTGCCCCCTATGTTCTCTCTTCTGCAGCAACAACCTGACCATGCCTTCTGGAAATGCATGGAGAAATAGCACAGGGCAGGAAAGGTTGCAAATAAAACAAGAAGTTGGCTGGTTGAAGCTTTAGAACCAGAACAAAGAATTTGCTTCGGCGCTGCCTCAGCTCTGGAATTGCCTCTTGATGAGCTGCTCTAGGAACATACAGTTTAATGATGTACCTCTTTAGAAAACAAGCAAACAAAACCCCCAAAAGCCCCAATGCTCCTAAGCAGAGCTATTGCAGAGAACGTTTCTCTATACTGAAATACATCCCATTTCAGGAATATTTTTTTCTTAAAGATCTAGTGACTGACGCTGTGTGACAGAGGATCACCCTTGGAACTATAAGTGAAGTCCACTTATGGAATTGTATGTGACAACAAAAATGAATTCATCAGGATCAGTGATCCTAATGAATGTGATATCCCTATCCTAATGAAAACCTTAAGGAGTTCTGCAGGGAATAGAGCTGGAGTGGTTTACAAAAACAGATACCTTTGCAAAATAAAAAAAAAAATTACTAAAGAACCCCAACCAAAGTGCACAAATCAGTCAAGTGCAAAATCTTGAAACATTTTTTTTTAATTTTAATTTCTTTGTTACTTCCAACAAAGAAATGTGAGTGTTGATTGTATTCTCCCCTTCGACCCCTGCCCCTTCACGGCTGCACGCATGTCTCTCTGATTTGGGCTGGCTCATTAATTGAATATAGTAAGGTCTTTTCAGATCTTGGAAAAGGAAAAAAAAAAGGAAGCATTTTCTATTGCTGTTTCTATTCTCCCATCCAGGACTTGACAATCCAGCCCGTCTGTTCCAGAGGGCCCAGACCACCTGAGTCTAAGTTTAGATCATATCCTGCTACATTAAACTCCACACATAATACGTTGGCCACATGGGAAAATTTAAGGAAAATGAGATTTTATTAAAACCAGGAGACCGCCTGACTGCAGAGGGATATAATAACAGTGTTATGAGGTTCTTATCTCACATGAAAGTTTCACATTTTCCTGGTTTCCTTTCCTTTATGCTACTGTGGCTTCCCCCTCCCCAATTCCATATGGGTGTCTGGTTATTTAATGCAACAGCGAAAAAGGCAACACGATTAATAACAAAATCATCCAAAATATTTTATTGTGTAATGAAGGCCCCATAGTCTTTTTAAGTTAGCTCAGTGGCATCGAAGATTCCCGTCAGCATCCCAAGTACCTGATGGGTCATGCAATCCACCTTCCAAGAGGGAAGAATGTGCCACGGGGGACAGCAAAGTGGCTTTGTACGTCAAGAATGGGTGATCTTGTGTATTGTGATGGAATTCCTTCTGCTTTCACATTTTCTTATCTTCAAAGATGTTGCTCAGTAAGGCGTTTGCAAGTTTTGGAGCCAGTGGACACCTGGGCTTCAGGGTCAACCAGGCTTGCCGTGCTCCTTGGCTGGTTTGCTCTGAAAGCACAACAGGTACCTTGCTGGTAGGCTGAGCAAGCCTCATCACGCAAGTCTGTTGGAGCTGAAGGGGTCACACTGTTCATGGCGAGAGCTTTAGATTTCCACTCTTTCATATCTCCCATACAGTCAGACGTTCATATTCACAGCTGAGCGTCCTGTTCTGCACTGGCCAAACCACCTGCGCACATCTTGCGACAGTATTCCTTGCGGGAAGCTGCAGGTGACCTCCGACAGCCTTGGCTCTACTCAAAAAGTTGCTCTCATTGGACTCCAGCAGATTTGCTTTAGCTGATAGTGTGATGGAACATATCACAGAGGGGGACAAGTCCAGTCTGGCACTGACCCTGTCGAAAGTTGCAGATGTAAGTGCAAAACTTCCATAATTCATCTTCCCAACAGCATGAGAGAAAATTCTCTGCTGAATTTCCCTCCTGAAGCCTGAGGTTTTTTCTGTCTTTTACAGAAACCCCCCACCCCCACCCTCAACTTCTATCTCCTTCACTTGTATAATTATGGAAGTCACCCAAATTCACTGAAAACCATGTACTTGATCACCTCAGTCTTTGGAGACCCTCCTCACCCTTCCCCAGAGGACACCCCTCCAGCACTTCTCATAGGCGGTCTGATCCATGCGTCACTCCGCCCCGCGACTGTTGCTTTAATTACACTCCTGAGAGCCACGCGTTAGTGAGGAGCTGTGCAAAGACTCTCTGGAGACCCAGGCAGGGAAACCCCTGGCATTCCTAGGTAGTATTCCAGACAGGTGAAGGCTGCCAGAGGATTTGGTAATAAATATTTTTGTCTATTCCTTCTAGCAAGGAAGGATTTTGTAGTGTTATTTGCCTACATCTATGCTGCTTCTTAGACCATTCCCAGGGCTTTGCCATGGACAGATTAGATATTAGATTTGGCATTCTGAAGACATTCTACGAAAACTAAATGCTTTTGATGAGCTTTATGTTCAAAGCGATGCATTCAGGGCAGGAAACGTGCATTGGCTATACACTTTGCAAAGTTATTACGCTTTATCAGTCCAAGTCACTTATCACTTAAACGATTTCTTTTATCCTTCTCTGGGTTACTCCACTACTGGCATTTTGCATGGCCTGTTGAGATAATGTCTCAGGGACAGAAATACAAGTGTTAGGGCTTTGCTAGTCTCACCTTGAAGTTGGGGAGACTTTTTCTGGGTAGCCCATCTGGGGAGTCGATGGGTTGCCTTCTCTGGGGATCGCCTGTTTACAGAGTAAGCAAGGTATTTAATTATGTTTCTTGCACCCTGGTGGTTTGCTGGGAATTGTAATCAAAGAGGAGGCTTAGTGGAAAGCATAATACAGCCTGTGCAGCTGATTTTTGCCTGAGGGGAAGATGAGAGTTGAAAGGAGCTGCAGTGGTCAGAAAAACAAACATACAACTGAAACTAATGAGACGGTTGCCTCTTCCTATACTAGAGCTCCTGTAGAGACCTCAGTGCTCCCTTGCATGGTCCATAAGACCTCATTTGGTTGTAAGGTCATTTCCTTTTCCTTTCTAACAAACTTCCTAACAGACCAGCAGTGAAAAGGAGGGGAGAATATATCACCAGACTTATAGCGGATCTGTGCTATTCTGAGCACACCTCCCATGCCCCAGTCTTCTGTGCTGTTATCCCATGGCCCTTCTGTCCCTAAGAAAACGGAAATGGATGGTGATGAAAACTTGGTGTTAGAGACGGGTGCTGTGTTCTGGTGTGTTTTCTTGTTTGCTTCCCTTTCCCTGTGGAGCTGGGCTGGGTCTTCTTCAAAATGTGACCACCTGAGGACAGGTTGGAAGAACCTGGGTTCCTCAGAGATGGCCAGGGATAAGACAGCAGACCATCCCTGTGCACATCAGCAGGAGATGCATGGAGGAAGGGAGTCATCTACGCCCTGTGCCCACTTTGGGTGGGATGAGAAATCAGAGAATCAAATTGCAGCAACGGTGTACTTCAAACAGAGGGGAAAAAAAACCCCAGGGTGGCAGCAGCATATGGGTGATGAGCTGCAGAAAGGCTCTTAGAAAGGCAGATGAAGACTTTCTCATGATTTGGCCTGGTATGTCCTGAGCAATGGGAGTTTGGCTGGTTTTGGCCACCAACATACTGAACAGCTGCGAATGGCAGAGGGCTTTTTGCAAAGCAGGGCTCCCCGATGTGTCTTCTCTTTGTTCCACGTGCTTGTTTTGGAGCATAAATATGTAACAACCAAAATGCTAATGAATTCCTCCTACGGACGTCCCTCCCTCCACATACGCACATTCAAACAATTCACAACCCACACGCAGACGTATTGCCCAGGCGTTACGGGAACCCAGCGCCGTCTAGGAGGGAAAAAAATCCCTGCATTGTAATCCAAATTTTAATTGCTCCAGTCCTTCCAGTTCCAAGTCTGACAAGTACACGGGCCCCAATGACACACGGTATTGCCACGTGCAAGCTGTGGGCCTGCTGCAAGCACTGTGGGGTAGGCTTTGGGTTGGATAATCCATGTGCTGGATCACTAAGAAAAGTGAAAAACCGAGGACATCCCCTCGCTTTGTATGTGGCAGTGGTGGCTGTTATTTCAGACCTTGGATCACGTGAAAACAAACATGTCAGAAGCTTGTGGTTCTGCTGCTGCACATGGATGGATCATGAGGCGGTTGTGTCACTGGAGGTTACAGGCCTGGAGAGGTGGCATGATGGGCTGTGAATAGTCTTCTGCACTGGGCCACTCTTTGTTCACTCTGTGGCTTGCTAATGCAGCAGTCATTGATAGAAGATGTGCATGTTTGGGGAAATACAGACTCTTATTCTGCTACTGTGGTGTGTAAGTTTGCATTTATGGTTGCTCATGTTCCTGAAATAGCAAACCCAGACTCAGGAAAGCATTAGCCTGCAGTCCATGTTCACACAGCCCTGTAGGCAGGTATGTGGGTGTGTAAGAAGGTCCCCCCTCTGGATTTTAGCGTTCAATATGTCACCCAAAGTTTAGACAAGAGGTACACATACTTATGGGTCATGTACCTCTAGAATTAGGATTGTTGGATGTCTGGGAGACACAAGAGAGCTACCACATATCTTGGGAGGGGAGCTCTGGAAGCAGGAGAGAGGGGAGATGACAGCAGCCATGGGAGAATGGGGCTGGGGTGAAGGATCACCCTCATCCTCCTGTGTGTCTCATCAGTGTCTCTTGTCCCAGCACAGCCTTGCTACCAAGGCAGGGACCCCAACTCAAATGGCGGATGACTTCCAATGGGTTAATGTGTTAGTGGTTGGACACCTTGGTTTTGAGAAGCCTCATGATCTCTCATGAAGACCTACCATGCCACCCATCACCAGACAGTACGGGGAGCAAAGAGAGAGCTTTTGAAAGCAGAGGTCTTCCCCTGTTTGTGGGGTGGTTTTTTAGGGTTAGGGCTAAACACTTTCAGAATCCCCACCATTACTCAGGACACACATTGGTTTCAGAGGGTTTAATAAAGGAAAGTGGGTGTCACGGTCCCTACTTTGCTGGTAGAGATGTATATGGAGAAAGGTGCTGTGACTTGTTCAACACGTGTGGTAGCAGAGCTGGGAATGCAAGTGGACTCACACACCTGTACTTCTTCCACACACATCAGGCAGTCAGGGATCGGAGCTTTATATTCTGCATAAATGGCTTCGGTCTCCCATGGCAGATGCCGTTCTATCGCCAATAAATGCAGCTTCAGGGCTGCTTAGAGGCAGAGTGTCCCTGTACCCTCTATAAGCAGATGAAGTTTGCACTGGTCGCCACCACAGCCTGACTGCGATGCGCGGGGGGAAGGGAGGAAAGTCGGCTCAGTAATTTCATGTTATTGGAAATACTGCTTTTGCAATCCAGCATTTGGTTTTCATTTGGTGGCTGTGCTCAGTTCATTTCTGCTGGCGCTTCACTTCTGATCCAATTGAGTTATCGATGCAGGCGAGGAGAAGGAAGCAAACAAGATTGTTGTCAATTTTTTTTTTTTTTTGGCTTTTTTTTTCCTACCTCCCTCTTGCTTCTTTACTTTCAAAGATCAAAAGAGAACAAAATAAAACTTAATATATAATGAAACACAGGCAGAGGGAAAAATGGCAGCACACAAAATTGTTTTCAGTCTTCTTTTAAGGTTGCTGTTGGTATCTTTGATTTAGGCACCACAGCTTTAATCAGGGTGTTGGAGACGACACAAAAATTATTCATCCAACCAAGTTCCCCTCTCACTCTCTTTCTCTCTGTTTTTTTTCTGTCTCTCTTTTTTTATTAATGTGGGTTTAAAAAAGGTTCTCAAAATACAGTGCTGGCTCAATTTTGTTTTCCCAGCTAATAACCCAGAGCAGGATCAGCTATTTTGCAAGTGACAGATCTGTCTCTAAACTAGATTGTCTTTCCTGCTGAATTCATCCATCATGCACGGGGGGAAAAAAAAAAAAAGGGATAGAAATATATTTATTTTCCATGGGCTCATCATTCCCTATGGTAGCAGTGGCCTGATCTCACCAATGCCATAACAAGCCCATTCCCAGCATGGCATAACCAGGACACCACGGCAATAGCACACACTTTTTGGGGTTGCCTTCATGCTGGGCTGCTGCATCCAGGGCAGAATGAGGGCTCAGTGGGGCTCAGTCTGTTTGCAGCATATTTAGCATATTTTCTAAGACATCTCCATGGGGCAAATGGTCTTGCTTATGCCTCTGAGTCAGAACTGGAGAAATCTTGGGCAGCAGGCTCAGTGCGCTCTCCTCAAGTGCCTTGTGCTATTGCCCTGCCCCTTTCTTAGCGATTGCACCTTGTTCTGAAGAGGCCAAAAGACGTTGCTGTTGAGCAGTTGACGTGCATAAACTGCACCTCATACTGTGGTCCTTGGAGCTGCATGCTGGCTGGAGCTGGAGATGCACATGGAAAACAGCATGCACTGAGTAATCCTTGTCCTGAATATCCTCTGATCTCCCGGCAGATAGCGGTGTAGGGACTTCCCGAGGTGAAGGTTACATCCTGAATAGTGTTTAATAGACCTTAATGGACCCATCCTCCTTCAAGTCATCTGATTTTTTAATTTTTTTTTTTTTTTTTTACTCTGTGCATATTTTTTGGCCTGCCTGACATCCTGCCCCAAACCGTTCTCTAATTTAATTCTACACTGCATGAAAAAGTATTTCCCTTCTTTTGTCTTCAACCTGCTGCCTGCTAATGCTGCTGCCCAATCTCTCGCTCCTGCCTGCTGGGAAGGGAACAGCCATTTGCTCTCCCTCTTCTCTGATCTGTGATTTTATAGACTGGTCTGTTTAGTATCTCCTTTTCAGAAGCTGTTTTGTACTTCTGCTCCTTTTATGCCCCCCTTCTGCATAAACAGAGGATACGTACCTGTTTGTGTTACACCTTCCCTCATGCTGAGTGTAGCACATCAATTATGCACGGTAACAACCTGGAGCTATCTGATGCGTGTTTTCTCCTATAAGGGACAGGCATTATCCAGACAGATATGAGTAGAAGGAAGGGGAGAAAATTAACAAAAAGGATTTTGAAGAATTGTATCAAACATCCAGGCAGCAGGGTCTGTTAGAGGGGAGAATATCCTTCCTTGTGGGGTGGTAGGAGTTTGGTCACGGTCTTTAACCCAAGTTTGTCAGATCTCTGTGGTCCTTGCTGTGCAGGTTGATGCCAAGCAAGCAGTGAGGCGGGTTGATTTCTTCTTCTCTCTTAGGACCTACTATTTTCCTGGCTTCATTTCTTAGGTAACTTTTTTTTTTTCCCTGTAATCTCTGCCTCTTGCCTTCCTTGTATCAGAGACAGTGCGGCCAGCAGGAGTAGGGAAGAGATTGTCCCCCTGTACTTGGCACTAGTGAGGCTGCACCTCAAATACCATGTTCAGTTTTGGACCTACATACTACAAGTAAGACACTGAGGTGCTGGAGCATGTCCAGAGAAGGGCAACAAAGCTGGTAAAGGGTCTGGAGAGCAAGTGTTATGAGGAGTGCCTGAGGGAACTGTGGTTGTTTAGTCTGGAGAAGAGGAGGCTGAGGGGAGACCTCATCACTCTCTACAACCACCTGAAATGAGGTTGTACTGAGGAGGGTGTTGGTCTCTTCTCCCAAGTACAAGCAACAGAATGAGAGGTAATGGCCTCAGGTTGTGCTAGGGGAGGTTTAGCTTGGATATTAGGAAAAATTTCTTCACTGAAAGGGTCATGAAGCATTGTAACAGGCTGCCCAGGGAAGTGGTTGAGTCCCCATCCCTGGAAGTCTTTAAAAGATGTGTGTAGATGTGGTGCTTAGGGACATGGTTTAGTGGTGGACTTGGCAGTGCTAGGTTAATGGTTGATCTTGATCTTAAAGGTCTTTTCCAACCTAAATGATTCTATGATCCTATGATAAAAGCCTGTCTGGACAGGGCAAGAGAAACCTATTTTTGGAAAATCAATGAGAAATTGCATAACAGAGAGGAAACCCTCATAATTTGGTAGTAGACGTGCATCATGAGGGGAAACCGGGACATGATATCTTTAACTGCAGGCCCCCAAAGGGAATATATTTGTTAAACATTATAATTGCCCTTCAGTGCTGAACTCTATAGCAATTGAATCCACGGTGATGCACATTATCACTTCTGAAATGATGCTTTCATTTAGATAAGGCATGCAATTATACATCTTGATTAGGCCACTGTTCCCAGGAGCTTTGGGTTATTTATGATGAGTTGCCCCTTCTTGTAAATTATGTGGTGGGACAGAGACATATTTACTTCCTCTTCTTCCTTACCCCTTCTGTCTCCTCCACAGACCCTTTTGCTCCACTTGTTCTTCCCTCATTGCATACCTTTGTTCAGGCAAGATCAAAAATCCAGTAATCGGAGAGAGAAAACCGTCAGGTATATAGTGGAAGCATTGCCATGAAAAGTCAGACCTGGGAGGTCTGCTCATCCCTTGGTTTCTTTGCAGGACCTGCTGGCTTTCGTAGTGGTGGTATTAAGGCTGGGATTCCCATCCCCATATTTTAGACGTCTAAAAACTGTCATCTTTCACACAGCAGTAACCTCAGCTTTCTCTGTGATCAATGGCACTTTCTGAGGGTGACGTACAATATCTCATCTTCAACAGTGGCCTGGAGACATGGTTTCCAGCTAGGCCCATAAGCTATTGGTTCCCCAGTGCTCTAATAACTACATTGGCAACAGACCTCACGTAGGAATTCCCTTTCCTCCTCACCCCTCCTGGGGGACAGTTTCACTGAACTACTGTTGAAGTACTCCCAGCTTCCATAAGACAAGTGGAAGTGACGTCTGCTTAACTGGGTACCATGTGAAGTGTTGATCGAAGAAAGAAGAATGGATGTGAAAGCTCCTGGGGAAGGGAACTGATGAGAAAAGGACCAAAGTGACAGCAGGAAGATGATATTCTGGGCTGCTTCTGGAGCAAGTCTGAAAAGTTCCTCCATGCTGGAAACTGAGGTTGTCTTTTTCTTTTGCAGGCAGTCCTAGGAAGCATAGTCAGGATGCAGCACATCTGCTTCTGTTATATCGTTTTGTAGAATAAGGTTCCTATCCCAGAGATTTTAATTTTGATAATTGCCAGTACCCAAATGAAGGAAATCCAAAGTGTATTGGTCAGCTAGGCATAGGAATGAGAAACGGGACAAATTCACCAGGTTCAGAAAATACCAAGCAGAACCTGTGCAATCCTGAGAGGCAAGACGTTGCCAAGGATAATCCTACAGGGTAAAGGGAGAGATGGGGCTGTGTTAGTGATTAGATTTTAAACACCTCTCAGTTGTCTTAACTGTTTCCATCTGCCACCTTCAAAACGTGCCTTGGGGCCAAAATAGAAGTCTTATGAAAGACCTGTCCCAAATGACCCAAAGGGTCTTTCCTATCTCTGTCTCCTCTGCATCTGCAGTTCCTCAAAGGATACAGCAGATGAATGTAACCTTGGCCTTCCTCTCGTGCAGCTGTCTGACCCTTTCTCTTCCTCTGTGCATCACAGCAGCTCGTGATCATCTGTCTGGGGCATCAGAAAGGTGTTTTCAACTTGGTGGAATTGGGCAACCCGTCCTACCATCTCAATGCATAGAAACAAAAATGGGGAGAGAAGAGGTGCTGATACGTCAAATGGGACAGTGTTTCCCATCTGCAAATATTTATATGCAATAATTATCCCATTTTGAGATTAAAAGAGCTATCCACATGTGAAAAGCAAACTGTCTTATCTCTCTTTTTAAATAATATGTTTAGAAAGTTTGACCGAGCATGAAAGTTCATCTTTCAATATTGCTACTTGTAATCCAATAAGAAATATTTACTGTGTTATAATTGGTATCATTAAGCTTAGGTGACATTATTAATATTACTAATTAAACTGCTGTAAACCTAGTTTACAGTTACATAAACACATCATCTCCTGAATTGCCTGCCTACATGTTTTGGCATCGGGGGGTGGATAAAAGCAAATTCAAATGCAAATGATATGAACATACTTTAATCAGAGGATCAGAGAAATCAGACACAGAGAAGGCTTATTAGGTCTGTTCTGTTCTCCAGAGGCGGGGGCGAGATTGTCTCCCCATAGAGACTCCCAGGAGCTTTGGCCAGTCTAACTCTAAATGCCTCAAGCAATGGGACTTCTCCTATGTCCCGGGAGAGACCTGCCCACAGACCAGCAGAAACGTGTCTCGATATTCAGCCTGTATTTTCTTGCTAAGGTGGAAGTCAGCTGCTGCAAAATAGTCCCGAGAAAGGTCTTGAGATCATATCCAAGGGCGGAGAAAGAGAGAAATGCATTTGTAAGGCAACTCGAAAACTGCCTGTTAATGCATCAGGACTGGACGGTCATCTCCCTCCTCTTGGTTTAGCTTTCTGGCAGGATTGGACCAGTCCTGGCAGAGCTGGCAGTAACTAGCTGTACGCAACGGCAGAGCACTGGAGGAAGTTTAGTGCAGCAAAGCATCCAAAAGTTCAACTGTTTGACCTAGTTTCTCTACAGCTGGAAAATTCATCTTCTGTCTAGAATTTCCCTGACTTCGGCTACTTCGGAAATATCATGAGGACAGCATTTTTCCCTGACCCATCGGTATTTGGGTCCCGTGTGGAGCCAGAAAGTGCAGAATCACGTGAAGCATTTAAAATAGGAATGCCCCAAGGAGCCAGGTCCTGCTTGCTTCAAGCTTTGTGCTTTCTCTGCCTATTTCAGTCACCTATTTCTCACTGGGTCGAATGGGTGCGGGACCATCCAGGACTGAGACCAGAGGCAGAGCAGCCCTTTCATGATGGTGTATTTCCAAAAGGGTCTGTGTCAGAATGCACTTATCGCAGAAACTGGTTTAAAGCATTTCAGGTCCATTTGTTGGCCCATCTGCCGAGCTGCACTAGTCACTGAAAACTCCCAAACCTCCCAAACAAGCTTCTCTCAGCCCAAATTGAAGGAAAAAGAGATTCCTATGACCACTAAGAAATAACTCTCCAAAACAAGGTCAAGGTTTCCATGATATCTATATTACAAAGATTGCTTTGTTGGTTGCAGGCAAGGTAAATGAATACGGGAGATTTGCTCAGAGAGACCTTCAGGCCTCAGTTCACAGTTGTGACTCTCAGCCAGCAAAGTCATCTTTAGTCCTGACGTTCAGCAGCACTTTGGTGTTCCCAGCTTTGTCTCTCGTTCTCCTGGCTATTCTCCCTCAGGGGCAGCACAATGAAACCATCTGGGCTTTTCTAACGGTTATGGTTAAAGCCAAGCATGAAGATTGAGATCTCAGTACAACTGAAGTTTTTTGTCCAGCTCCAGCTACTCTCATGTAGCTTTTGCTGGCCACTGATTCATCCCTGCATGACAGGTAGGTCCCACACACTTCAAATGGGACTGAGTGAGTGTCAGAGAGCCAGGACTGCATGGATACACTGTGCCTATTGAGGTCACTTGCAAGGGACGTGGCAGCAGAGCAAGAGCAAAAGGTTTGTGGCCGCTTGGAAGCCGTGGAGCGTTGCTGGGGTATGTTGCCACCCTGAACCCATCAACCCTATTTGGCCTGTCTGAGCTTCCTAGATACATCTTGAAGTAATCCCAACACTATCAGGAAAGGAATAAAATCTGTTTTGTCGGATGAAAAATATCACCATCTTGGGCAGCTAAATGTTTCTGCTAATGGGATGCAGCTGCAGAGCTGTGACATATCAGATCTCACAAACGCACACGCACTCTCGTGTAATGCATACAGCCCATGCATGAACACATGCATCCGTATATATAAAGTGTCATACCAAAATTTTTGCTAAAATCTCCTTTTCAATGATATTAATCCCCACCTCAGAGCATCCTTTGAAATTTCTTCCAAGAGTACCACCAAACTCCTTCCTTTTCTTAATATTCTCCAAATGATGACCATGTGTGTCTGGTGAATACAGGACCAGGCAAGTTCAGAAGGGGAGGTTTGCATAGCATCCCCTAAAACTTAAGAGGCTGTGTGTTGGGAGGGAAAAGACTCTGAAGCTTATCTAGGAGCTCCATGACCCTGGAAGAAGAATGGACCGTGAAGCATCTTCTCAGGAAAACCATAAGCTTGACTCAACTTAGAGTTAAACTGCTTTCCACTTGCAGGAGTTAGAATGAGACCCCCATCCCTGACGCAGCCAGATGTGAAGTGGACGGTGTTGTAAGAAAAGGGCTGTATTGCATGACACAGTTGTCTCAAGATATTACAGGGCGCAGACAAGCTCATAACGTCAAGCACCAGTGTACAAAGCAGTCTTTTGAATGGTGGAAGGTTTCTCTGGGTCTCTGGGGCTTCGGAAGAGTTCAGATGCCTTTTGTTAGAGCCTTATTACTGGAAGCCAGTCATGGCCCATTAGGTGCCAAATAAGGGACATCCCTTAAGGTGCAGGATGAATGATCACTCAGTCTCTTCCTTTATTAAACCCGAGGTGCAGCATGTCCCGCTCCATATTTAAGTGGTTTTAATTTTCTCCTTCTTAAGCTTCTGTATCTCACATGGAGTGGGCAGTAGTGGAGAAACACACACACACGAAAGAAAAAATTGCCAGTTCCCGTAATAGCTCTGATTCTCCAGTGGAGAGTGACTTGGGGACTGACGAGCGTAAACCCCACCGTCTTTCACTGCATCTCCTGAAATGAGTGTAAGAAAGACGTGTTTGTGCACATCTCGGGGTTGGTCTCAGTTTCTCAGGATTGCGCGTGGCGGTGCCACAGAGAGAGCTGAGAGAGCCCCTGACCTCCGAGCTCCTGAGAGCCTCCCATGTCTAATCAGGGGATGCGTGAAAAAACCCAGGTCATAGGAGTGCCTCCTGACTCGCATTTCCCGCACGGGAGGAGCAGCAGGGTTATGTTTTCATTATTGCCTGTGGCTCTGATGCTCTCAGCTCTTTGGAGGTTAAGTCAAGGTCTTGGCTTTGAGATTTTGTTTTTGTAACCTTTCACAGGCAAATACTTCATATGAAGTCTAGCAGGCAGCCTGTGTCCAACAAAATGCCATTTTTGCCCGAGCTGCAAGTGAACCAGAGCTCTTGGCCACGGCAGCAAGGCTTTGGCTAACAAGTGGCAGCGAGTGTGTTATGTTTTGGCAGCCAGCTTGCTTATCAGATTGATATAGGAGTCTATAAGCAATTGCATCTGGATTTGAATGGGTTACCCAGCCTGCTCGGCTGCTTGGGATTCACGCCAAGGGAAAGCAGAGGAGTTGTGAGGAGAATACCCAATTTCCCCCTGTGAGGACTGATTTTAGTTTAATGCAGCCTCCTCGCCCTTAAATCCAATTAAAGGCCTATATTATGTCAGTGGAAATTTATGCCAATCCTAATATAGTCTAATAAGCCTTAAAATAGCACTTTGCTAGTGAAAAGCCCTGTGGTTTAATTTGATTCTGAGCCTAATAACAGGCTTAATATGAGGGAATTGGCCCCTTTTTATTTTCTAGCGGGGCTCCACATGCTTCCTCCCTTTTTAGGAAGGAAAAGGCTTTCTCCAAAGCACGGACAGGAGACGGCTCACCTCAGCAGGTTGCCTCTTTTCCAGTTGCTTCATTTGTTGGCCATGGGAAGCCTCTTTAAAGACATCCCAGGTTGGGATCTGCAATGCAAAGCAGTGAACACCAGCCTGCAAAGTGCCTGGTTTCTCTTTCAGGTTTTCTGTGCCTAACATTCATTAGGCAATGTGAACAACAACATCACCTTGACCATCGCTGAGTCCCCGTGCAGGATGTGACCTTCTCCTATGGTTGCAGATACAAGCCAGCTTTTCTGAAGATGTCTTCCACTGACAGTTTCAAAGATGCAGCCTTTCCTATCTGTCCACACACCTAAAACTTGATTTCCCTGCTCTCATTCGCTGTTTCTCAGTTACTCCACCATCCCCTTCATGGTCCTGGGAAGCTGCAGCCTTGTGTTGCTCATGCATGGCTGCCCCAGGCTGTTGCCTCTCTTTGCCCATGGCTCTAGCTTTATGCTTCCCCTGTCCCGTCCTCTTTCAGGGTTTCCATCACTGAAGCTCACTCCGCCCTCCCTCTATTCCAGCATTGCAATCTTGGTGAGCAGCCCATGGTGCCCTCTTCCATTGCTTGCTTGGAAGATCTTCATGCTTTCCATTAAATTTAGGATGTTTTCAAAAATGTCTCTCAAACAACTGCATTATTGTCCCACAAATTGTTCTCTGAACTTCGTCTACTGTGATAACTATATAAATCCCTAAGTCCTTTAGGCTTGCTAGACCACAGTCTCCTGCTCCTCCAGCATTAATGCTTCCTTTCCTTGCTGGGTGGTATCAGTATATAAGGACCGCAATGCTTAGGCAATGGTCAGCCTGGAAATGCTTTGGAAGGGCTGGTTTAGGCAGGGATCTGATTTCCTCCAGGACATGAGGTGTGCAGGCAGCACGTGGCTATGTGGGTAGGATGTGCTGCTGCCTGTGCCCATGAGAAAGGCTCGTGGCGGGCAGCAGCCAAGGTCTTCAGGACCAGCTGAGCAGGGGCATTCCCTCAAAGCCCAGGAGAAAAGCACAGGCTCAGCCTGTAGTCACAGGAACATTTTTCCAAGAGGCTAAATGCTTGGGCATGCTTCTTGCTGCTAAACTATTTGCTCAACCCATCTGCTATGAGGTAGCATCCTGATTTGAAGGGGGGCTGTCAGCTTCAGCCCCATACCCTGCTCTCCTTCACTCGCTGTCCTGAACTGCTGCTCAGCTTTATTGCACACTGTTAAACAGCTGCTGCTCTGCAGTCCAGAGTTGACTGAGTTTTGGTGGTGGGCGGAGTGATTTTGATATAGCACTTACTAAAATGCATTGAGATAAAAGCCTCAGCAGAAACATAAAAGGGCCTTTGTACTTGCAAGTTGTTACCGTTATTTTTCTGATTAAGAACAATAGTAAACAGAGGTCCTCAAAGCTGCCTTCAGGGAAAAAAAAAAAAAAA
>VZTL01037897.1:9545-76295 GCA_013400535.1 Scopus umbretta | reverse complement strand
AAAAAAAAAAAAAAAGACTGATTCAACCTTAAAATCAGAGAGAGCGTATTTTATTTGAGTACCTAATAGATTTAGGTGCCTAAGTCCTTTTGAGTCACGCAGTCTGACACCCCAGCTGGCCCAGCTCCGCTCTGTTGCCTGAACTGAAGGCAATAAACCCTCCCCACCGGGTCCGATTCATCCTTGGGTAACTCTCTTGGCATCAAACGGATTTACGCTGGCAGGAAATTTGGCCCAGAGCCCTGACGAGCAATGCCGTGGCTCTACGGTCCCAGGTGGCAGTTTGTGTCTCCGGGACTTCTTATTCGTGCCGCTTTTTTGTAAGGAGAGGGGGGAAGGCGACTTCATGCTGCCACTTCTTTATCCCCTTCGCTTCCCACCCCAGTCCGGTCCCCCCTCTACCTAGGGGCAGGCTGATCGGTTAAGGGAGCTTTGTTAATGCCGTAATCCTCACGTGTGCTCAGCCTCACAAAGCTGCCACTTTCTCGCCCCGGCCGCGCTCGCGGATCCGTAATGTCCCGTGTCCAATCGATTGCTGTTGCTCGCTCCGGCTGCTGGCTTTCAGCAGTTTCTCCGGCAAGGGCCAGATTGCTCTGGCAAGCTCATCCATCCTTCGGGGACGGGGGGCAGAAGGCGAAGGGGAGGGGGATGGATGCCTGAGATTGGGCATTTGGGAACGGGGGGGAGGGGGAGATGGCAGGCAGCAAGGAAAGAAAAGGCTGGAGCGGTGCAGGAGCGGCTGTGAGCTGATGAAGGGCACGCGGTTGGCATCTTCTTCACCCCAAAGCCAAACACTCTTCCTTGTTGTTGGTAATGCCCAGCTAGGTCTCAAGGAGCACACGGTATTTAACTGCGCCGCTGTTGAATGCCCAGCTGACCGCTTCTTACTCATCCAGCCCCCTGACTTCATTCTGGCACCCCAAACTCTTGTGGATCCTCAGCGGCCAAGTACGAAGAAAAACCAAATCAATCTGCCAAGGGTAGTACTTCCCCCTTGCTGCCCCCAAGTTTGCAGTATCGATTCTCATGCTAATACTTCCCATAGCTCCGGACAGACAGGTTTCCAAATTTTCTTGGGCCTAAAATTATCTTTAGATTCAGGGACATGAGGAGATGGGGAAGTGGAAGTTCTCTGATCCAAGGGACTGGGTCAGTCACATTTATTTCTAATCCTGAAAGCTCCCAAACGATAGATATAAAGTTGCAGCTTTTTATGCATAGTGAAGCTGTTCGGGGTTCTTTTCAAGGTTTTTATGGCTCCTATGCTCTGCACATTTAAGCCCAGGGTGACTCAGTCATCTGGTTTTATAGAGGACAAGAATATTAGTCCCAATAAATTGCTTTACAAACTTCCTGAAAGGTTTCTAAAGTTTCTTAAATGGCTCTGGCTTATGGGGGCAGGATGGATGTGTGGGAGAAGAGAGGGGGAAATGGTTTTATTTCCAAAGCGGCACACTGAAAGCCTCGCGTGTTAGGAAAATGCACTCTCACCTTTGTGTCGTTAAAGCTTTGTGTAGCACCACTACTCATGTATTTGTGTGTGTGTATGCACTTTCCCTGCACTGCTGTGTTCCAGGCATGGGCTTTAGGGTACTCTTCCTTGAGGAAAGGCGATAGGTGCTGGGGCATGTTTTGGCTCTTTCCATTCCACTTCGCCCTGCCTTTCCTCAGTTCTGATGCTGGGCATCTCCTCCATCCCTCATTTACCTGTCTTCCCCCAAGGCCCGTGAATGCAGTTCAGGAGCAGAAGGCTGACCTGCAGTGCAAGCACTGTGAGCAGGCTATTAAACAGACCGTTGCCTGGTATAGCCGAACCTCTAGCTGATATAAATCAGAAACAAACACGGCAAAGTCAATGCATTGATTTATACCGGCAAAGGGTCATGGCCTTCTGATTTGGGGAGACTAATCTCATGAGGAAACAGCGCATTTGCTGGCTGTGCATAGCAATGCCTTCCAGAAATGAGTGTTTGCGCTGAATCCACCCTGTCTGGTTGCATCTGAGCGTTGTCTTGGCTGGTCTATGGCAGCATCCACTTCCCTCCAAAATACCTCTGTTCCTACGGCACTCATTGCATACTACTGCTCTCATTCAAAGCCAGTCCTTCCCTTAGATGCTTTTGAAATGGAAACCATTTTCCATCTGTTTTTTTTTTTTTGTCCTTTTGTGGAGCCAGGGCAACCCTTCCTAGATTGAGGGAAGCTTGTCAGGAAGGCTTCTCAGGCAGACCCCACGGCTGATGGACATCTGAGGGGTTACTCATTGGCCTCTGGAAATTGCCTTGAAACCCAAACACTGCTTCATTGTCTCCTCCTCCTGGGGCTTTTTATAACAGACACTGGCTGGCAAGTCAGAGTTGAGTTTAAGGCTGAGACTTGGTATGGATCTGATCACCTTAGGCTGCCTGGAAACACCGCTTGGATCCCCTGCTTTTGTACATTTTTGTAATTTGGGGGCTGAATATTTAATCATGATCTAAATGTCGAAATACTCATGCATTTTGCAGGAGTAGGGGCTTTGGCTCTAATTAGGATTTGGATTTACTTAGGTGAATAACAAATTCCTAACTTCATATGTGTAGTGCATCCTTTAACCTCCAACAAGATTTTAAGTGTAACGCTCTGTCTGTTAAAAATAGGTTTCCCCATAGACTTTGTATTTAACCGACCCATGACATTTATAAAATGAAGGGAATTAGGTACTTAGCAAACAGTACTTGCTGGAAGAGTGGTCTCACAAGTAGATGATTTCTTTTAAAGAAAAATTTTTTTGTCAAGATCGGAGAGAAAAGAAGTTGTTTTTTTTTTTCTTGGTGACTTAAAGACTATTTTCTGGTTGATAGGAGGGAAGCTATACCAAGTGATGGTTACCTCTATAAACGTTTCATGGACCGATAAAGCAGCACTGCAAGCCAGTGGCTGTCTGGGATCATCCACTGTGAAACTGCTCAGGTTCTGAAATCATGAATCAGGCGTAAAAAATTAGCAGATTTAAAAAATATCATAAATTTTGACTTTTTTGATTGTCTTATGGTTTCTCAGTGTTTGTGCCTGGTTTGCAGCCTCTGTCCTTTATCTTGGTTTCTCCTTGTATTCTGAAACCTCTGAGCCAGTGCTTTCTATGTTTGGTAGCATATATAAAATGGGTGGCTGTTTCAAGACTGACCCTCCTCATTTTGCAGTATGTGAGGTCGTATTTTTCAGGCTTTCCCTCACCCACCCACGGGCTCAGAACTTCCTTTTACACAAAGAAGCGAACGTTGGGTTTCCAAGTGAATCACTTGAATCCAGAAACTGGAGATTTCTGAATAAACTCTAAGCTACTGTGAAAATCTCTCTGAAATCAGGAGAGTGGACAGGCAATAGTGCGTGTGGTGCAGTGCCTTGGACAACGCCACACTTGCTTGAAGGCTCCAGGTCAATCCTTGCTCTAGTGATGGTTTAGTTACCATAGAGACAACCAAGACTCACTGCACCCTCCAGCACCTGCGCTATTTACCGGCGACCCTTCCGGATTAAAGTTGGAAGGTTTGGGATCATTCTCTTTATTTTTATCAGCGGTGTAGCACACTGTCTAATCCTAGTTGTACCTCTCATGAAGGAAAAAAAAAAAAAAGACAAAAAAGCCAACCTCCTTCCCCCTCATTTGTCGTGTAGGCCAATTATCCGAAGTGGTGACAAGTAGAAAAATGAATTAACCATAACTTTGTAATGTCAGCGTTATTTATCTAGTATAAGCTTTGCCCAGCTCAGCTGTGGATCAGCAAAGGAGTGCTTTTATTCTTCCCTCCTCTCTTTGATGTTGTTTTTTTCCTTTGCTTCCTGCCTCCTCTTGATATAGGTCCTTTGCTCTGCCACACCATCTTTACAAAATCTTTTTCTTCTGCTCTAAACCAGGAGGGTTTTCCAGATCAGATGAGGGGCCGTTGAGGAGATGCCCTACAGGAGGTGAAGGAGGGGGTCTCCCAGCTCTCATCTTCCCCATCCTTACCCTCTACCCCTGTGATAATGAAACCACTCTGTTGGGTTTGGTTTTTCTGATCTCTAACTCACACAAAAAGTAGGTGCTGAGACTGGAAGCAGCCCCTGTTACTTTTTTTTTTCTTTTTCCCCCGCCTTTTCCCATGCATAGTTTTCTGAGCATCTACCCTCTTTCACCTGCTGCAGTAGAGACTTTCAAAAGGAAAAAACCCGGCACTTGCTGGCAGGAGGCAGGAAAGCAAGGGACATGAAACCAGGATCCGGTCTGAAAGCAACGTGCTGGCAGGAGGCCCACAAACACTTCAGATTTGAAGCACCAAGTCACAGAGCAGAGAGGCAAAAAAATGCATCCTTGTAAAGCAATAGTGAGGCTGCACCTGCTCAAAACTACTGTAGCCAGTACACTGTGGCACTTCAAAGCTGTCAGGGAATCAGATACTGGAATAAGATACCCCTCACAGGGTGTAAAACTAGCCAAAGCTTGCACTGAGGCAGCTGGAGCACTGACTGATGTGGGGAGCAAGCCTGAAGGATAATATGTGTGTATCCCAATGACAGATGATGGGAGAAGAAATAAACTATCTTGCAGTGTGTTTGTCCCTCTATGAATGTTGCTGGCTTCCCTGGCTGGATTTTGAGAGCGTCTTCACTGCGTGAATGTCGCCTTTCAACGGCTGCAGCCTGCAGAGATATGAGATCCTACAAATGCATTAATTAATAAACCAGGCTCTCGGTTCCAGAGGTGATCGTTGGGTCCGGTGGTTCAGCTGAGCTAGTTTTCTCTGTCATAAATACAATTGTTTTACCTCGTTGGAGGTATCTCGGTGGTGTGGGCTAGCCCAGCTCAGCTGGCATGTCAGGAGTTCTCCCGGAGAAGTGGGGAGCTGTACCAGTGTGGCATGCAGACTGTCAACTGGCAGTAAATCTGTTTCGAGCTCTTTTGTTTTTCCAAGCGGTTGCTGAATAACTTCTCTGAATTACTTCCAGTTGATATCTCTTATATGAAAAGCTCACAGAAAGCTTATTATGTTCAAAATTCGGAAGATACGGCTTCTCACGTGCTAAACATCCATTAGCAACTGGATAAAGGCAACTCGCAGGATCCTATTTCTATAGGGGTAGCGTTTTGCAGATGTGCAGGTGAAGTTTACTTTGTGCGAGTCATCTCTGATGCGTCCTTAAAATAAGTGAAAATAAATTCTTGTTAATAAGATGTGGTAGTTGATGCCAGATATGAGATGGGCATGATCAAGACAAAGCTAAAAGCTATCAATGTTGTGAAATAATTTTGAAACCTTTGTAGGCCATTTTCAGCTCCACACTTCTAGGGTTAAATTTGGAGAGATCAGATCTCTGAATGGTGAGAAGAATAGCTCTGTCCTCTCTGACTTGACACGCTCTCAGTGCACTCCTTGCCGTGAGACTGCTGAGTGGGCATTTCAGTGGATTTTTGTTTTAAATGTGATGCTATTGTTAACATGCTAGGTAAAATGTCACAGCAGCACTTTCAAAGCTGGCTGGCACAGGGCTGCCACTTTATAATTAGTGATACGGGGATCCTGGGGAAGGCTGCATAGATGACCTCTCTAAGTCCACTTACAACATGACCCATTCAAAAGCGGCATTGAACAGCTGCCCATGAACGGTTTCTCACTTTAGAAGGAACAAGGAACTGTACAGCTGGATCCCATGAAGGTGATATTACTCACCTTTGCCCAGCTGCTAGAAATGCTTTAAAAATAACCAGTTTAGTCAATGCACCAATTACTCCGTGGTTACAACCTCCAGAAGGTAAGTCATATCTGAATTGCTTTGTGAAGGTGCCTGTCTTTTTTCTGCTGATTAGATGAGAAGCCTAAGATGACTTAATTCCCAACTCAGCACCGCAGTAACTGTCTAAAGCTCTGTCGGGTGAAAGCAAACCAACAACAACAACTCTGTTTTTTCCCCCAAGGTAAAAATGTGACTTTGTTTTTCTATGTTAGGATCCTTTCTTGTTCAAGGGTTGATTAAATCTCAGAAAAAGAAAAAGGTGAAGTGTAGAAAAGTAAAAATTCAAGATTTATACAGTCTTTCAGGGTCTCCTATCAGAACCAGCTTGTGTTTGAACCAAAGATCTGTGTTGGTTTTGATATTAAGTATAATGGATTTAAACCAGAGCCCCCAAAATCTCCAGTCTTTCTGTTCCGAGGAGCTTTCAGCCAGAACTAGACTATTTGTCCAGCCACTGCAGATATGATGTCCTACACCAAAATCCATCATCCGAACGGCCACCAATCTGCTGGTGTCCGTGATTTGAACATCCCAGATTTAGTCCCTACTATTGTTCATTTCTTTTGAGTAGCCAGCCCTTGAGATGGCTTCAGGCATGTTCACAGTTGAAGGTGTGATTGCTGCCGTGAAAGGTTGACATTAGTTACAGTGGAGGGGGACAGCAGCAGAGACCTCGTGCCTGGACTGGTGGCTAGCAGACGTGTGCAGGGACTCCACAGGGTCTGTGCCCTGGAGGTCCACCCAGGCTGGTTGACCCATTCCTTAGACCTGCTCCAGACAGATGAAGGTTGCATCTTTGCCATCTTTTGCAGCCACCTCTGGCCTCACTCTGTTCATGCTCCAGGCCAACTGGACATCAACCTGCGACAAACTGGAAGCCACAGAGTGGTGATGGATTCGTTCTTGTCATGTGGCCGTCCATGCCGCTGTGAGCCCAAAGCGTGGATGGTGGTGGCAAAGACAAAGTGCTCAGCAGGGGCTAGGAAGGGGTTTCATCCTTCCCTTTTAAGGAGGCTCTGGTATGATATCCTAAATCAGTTGGCCAGCCTCTGTGTGTGTTTATACACTCGTGTGTTAATTCATCTGGGGTGACAAGCTTAGCTGAACTCACACTAACCCCTCGACTAGTTGTCATAGATAACATCTGGGCAAGGTGTACCTGAGCTACTGCTGGCCACAACCTTGTGGGGCTATCGATTTGGCTGCATTGGCAGGGAGATGGCAGTGGGAAGAGGCAGCGAAAGAACCAGCAGGGAAAGAAATGTGTGGTGATTCAGGCCAGCAACATTTGGTATGGTCCAGACTCTTTGCCAGTAGGGATTTACCGAGGGTTGATCTTACCTCTGCACTCAGCGGCTCAAGAGATTCAGCCAGAAAATTGTCCAAAATCTCAGCATCACCCGATGGACACGTTTTTATCCATCTCACTTCCCACATCTTCCCTCCAGTCTTTTCGTCCTCCTTGGTGTTGGCAGAAGTGGGTGTGCAGACTGCCACACGGGCAGCAATTTCACGTCCAGGGAAATAAAAAGGGATCTCTGAATGAATACAGGATGCTCCCTGGTGCTTGTCGCCTCGGCTCCCCACTGTTTGAGCCGGACGGTACCATACCTTGCAGGCAAAGGATCAAAAAACATTGTTGCCCTTGTCAGTGAGCTGTCACCAGGGTCCTGGGTGCAGCTGGGCATATGGGCAGGATGCTATTTATTTACTCATTTCCGAGGGTTCATTATCTTCAGACCCCATTCAGATGGTAGTTTCCAGGTCCCAGGGGAAGCCAGTTCAGCACAGCAGATGACACGATGCCCTGGGCAGGAGGTGGATGGCAACATCCCTGACTGCGCATCGCACGCAGCAGGGAGGGAGAGCAAAGGGACAGGGGCCGGGCGTGCGGGTGGATGAAGGAGCCAAAAGCATCAGCGGTGGTAGGGCTGGGAAAGCAAATCGCTCTGGTTTTCACAGCAAATGCGCCGGTGAGGGTTGGAGTTCCTTGCCCAAAGCGTTTATTATTATAAATGCCTGTATTTGTCATTGTCGGGACAATTTATTGTCCAGCCGGGCTCTTTTGAGGCTGTCCCATCCCTGCTTTTCAGTTGCCACCACCTCCAGAGAGCAGGGCTTCCCAAGCCCCGTAGGGAGGGCCATGCTCCAGTGCTTATCGAATAGCAGCTCCCCGGTTTCATCTGCTGCATGTCCTAATGTCCCTAAAAATGCCCTCTCCCGAGCCTGGCCTGTTTGCATCCTCAGGCTGGAGAAGGACCAAGCATTTGGGACCTGCTCTAGTTCAGGAGAAAGGGATCTCCCATCCATTATTTAGCTCTTCCCTTCCCTGGGCATGCGGGATTGTGTTTAACACATGTTATTTACTTGATGCATGTTTAAACACACCTGTTCTTCTTGACCCGGACATATCTTTGACGGTGTTTCTGTGGTTGTAGTAGGCTCGGTATGAAGACATAGATTTATTTGCATACTTACTTTCCCTGTGTTCACTGCTCATTTAAGCACCCTGGCAACATCTGTGAGAATTTCAGATGCTGAATAAACTTTCAGTTGCTGCCGTGTCTCACCCCCAGAATTAGGTGCATTTCTTCAGTGGATTAAGTGATTTTCTATAAGTTCTAATTTATAACAATCTTGATATTCTCAGACATGTGTTTGGTTCTCCCCTCATTTAACACTGCCGTAAATGGGGTGTCCACTTGGTATGCAGGAGGAATTCTCCCTGTATCCGCTGAACTTTCCTGTCTACCTGTCTCTGTACAGTACTCCAACAGAAGGAAACCAGTCTGATTATGCTGTTTAAAATTGTAATGTACCCATCTGAAGTATAAACCCAGCATACTGGGTGATTTCTGGCATTGTATGTTGGCTGTAAATCCACTGGAGGCACTTGGGATGAAAGTTACTTTAAAAAAAAAAAAATCTGTCCTCTGTTAAGTTTTGTGTGTAAACAGGTACCAAACGGCTGGCTTTCTAGAACTGAACTTGGAGAGCTGGTAATTTTGAGTGTGTGTACCTTAGGGCAGCATGGTGCAAAGGAAATGTAAGACTAGAGCCTCAAGGAGTTAAATGAATACTTCGGAGCTTAAGAACCTCCTGATGCTTCATGGGAAAATGGGAAAATATTCTATTTAGAGACTGTACTGCTCACACATCAGATGTTTTCTCCAGTTCTCTCTCTCTGTAAATTTTTTTTTTTTTTTTAAATTATCATCGGGGGCAATTTGCATGAAAGGGATCTTTGTATCTGAAGTGCCCATCTGCTGTGCAGCTTACCCTGACGACATAGCCATCTGCTTTTGACATCACAACTGTCTTCGCCGCAACGCCACGCGGGGCTGCGGGCGAAGGACGCAGTGACACTTTATTAACACCTTGCCTTGATATCATCCTGCTATTTGAAAGGATTCCCAGGTGCTTTCCCGCTGCGAGCGATTAGCTTGGATGCTTTAGATGGGGATGGGCTGGTTTGGGACGGCAACATGGCCACGTCTGGGGTGCGTGTGGGAGGTGGTGGTGATACGCCGTGGCATGAAGTGGTTTTGAGCAGGGACTGTGATTTTTGATGTGCCTTTGTATGACACCTCATGTGAAGGAGGAGCCCCGCTGCCTCTGCCACCTGGGAATCATCTAATAATAATTAGGAGGCTGATGATAACACTTACGACGTGGTGTTTGATTAGCTTCACTTGCATCTGCTCAAGATGCTTCTAATTACGTCGCAGTGTCCTGGTGTCATTCGTTCTCCAAACTAAACATGATTTGCCTTTCATAGCTCATCCCGCCCTCAGCAGATAGCAATGCTCAAAACAAAACTCAGGACGGAGAATGTCCACTAGCGACCTTGCTCTTTGCATCGGATTGATTTACCTGGTGAGGGCCTAGGTACTACATGGGTAAGCACAACAGATCCAAAGAAGGGTTTCCAATGGCCCGGATGGTGATGGCTCCGTGAAAATAGTGCCACCTTCCGAAAGGCCGGCTCTCCTCTCGCTGTGTGTCAGCCGGTGAGTAACACCACGAGCTGTCACAATTCCTGCACACATGACTTCGGTCATGAATTAAGAGAGATGCCTTCAGTTTAGGGCTGTGATGCACCTGGGCATATATTTTCATTTTCCTACCTGGAAGCATTGTCTGGGTGGTGTTTGAGGTTTGGGGGTTTTCCTATGTGGTTTCTTCTTTTTTTTTTTTTCTCCATATAAATCTGCCGTGGGTTTCTCTCCTTTGGGAGCGAGCAGGACCACTGCAGGGCATCTTTGGTCTGGCTGCCATCCACCCAGAAACCGGGCACCTCCCAGGCACGTGTGCGGCTCAGCTCTGCAGCAATGCACTGTACATCCAAGTCATCCGGGAAAAAGGCACAGCCCCCAGCGGAGCGGGTCGGGAGATCCCACTTCATTTCACGGAGCATGGAAGCGCTGCTGCAAGCTCTTTTGCCTCGTTATTTTAGTCACCAGAAAATGCAGGGTGATCTTAACTGAAAAAGTTGTGTCAAATTCAGGGCAATTTTTTTGAATGAAAGCAATCCGCAAGTAAGGCATGGGTAAGAATTTTGAAAATGTTTTGCATTTAGGGGTTTGAAATGAAACTTGTGAATTATTCCTCTTGAAAACAAACTTACCTTCAAAATTCACTGAAATAATCCAACCGACTGTAATATTATTGAATAATATCAGCAAGGCAGTGACGTTGGTTTTGATGATAACAATAAAAGGCCAATGCAAAGGGGCGGGGGGGGGGGAAGATGTTTTCTTTCAGGTCAAGCAAATTATTTTGTTTTCCCTGACCCCTTTCCCTTCACAAATCTTTCATTTTTGTAAGAAAAGTACAGGAAACAAGGGGTGAGGATTAACCCCGACGAAAATTAAGAGCAACAAGAGACACTTTGCTTGGCTTGCAACCAGGATGTTTGAGCCTGGGAACAACCATGGCATTCGCATACATACGTGTGCAACAGACGCCCTCCTCACCGCGCTCCGTCAAGGTAGGGAAGTGGAATACTGGCCTTAATTGCTTCTGAGCAGGTCCCCAGTCTGTCCAGCTTCTCCTGCTTTGTATGGGAAATACCGATGCACAGCTCTAAATGCCTCTTGAATGAAGACCTATTCTTCTCCCCCCCCCACTCCAATTGCAGGGGGAATTGAAAGAAAGCAGCAGGGCAAATCGTTCCCCAAAGTTTCCCTTGCCAGTCAGCAGGTTCATTAATCTCATCGCAGAGCTGCTGCTGCACCAGGTGCACAGATTATTATAATATTGCCTACCATCCCCGCCAGGAGAGGCGGCAGAGGGAGGCTCGCGTTGGATGATAACGCTCATATAATCCACTTACTGGAGGTAGTTTTTCGGTTTAGTTTGAATACAGTTTCTCCCTCTGATCATGTCTCCGTCGGTTCAGGCACCACTCTGAGCGACTGGAAACTCTTAATCCTTTGCAAGCATCTGTCAAATTGTTTTCCCATCTGGGACCCCTCTTCTCGCGAGCCAGGAAGCCTGCGTTGAATTCAGTGGGAGATGAAAGCAAGCAGCACCTTGCAGGATCAAACATGTATTTATGAACTGGATAGGAGGTACGCGGATGCTTTGAAGGGTGTGGTGCTCACTCCCCTTCTCGGTCCGGGCAGGGACCGGGAGGAAAAATCTTTTTCTTCCAAAATCTGGCTTGGAGGGCATCACGATGTTGGAACAAATCCACGAGCAATCAAATGCTGACGCATGTCTCAGGGCAAGCAGGACCTTAGCAGCAACACGGCAAACTGGAACGGCGGGCATGCCGATACCGGTGGGAGCTGGCAGCGTGCCGGGGGCTGCGCGCAAGGCTGGGAGGCTGATGCCATGTGGGAGCTGGGCAGACTGGGAACAGCTGTCGGAAAGTCAGCGGGGGTGGGTTTGTTTGCAAAGGGGGACGTGAGGGTGGGAGGCCGGGGAGACCATGTGGGGAAGCAGACAACCTCCCATCTACCCCCACCAGGATGAGGTTGCGTGGGGCTTTTCTTCTTAGCCTAAGAGGTTTTTTTTCTCTGTCCCGTGAATTAAGTGAACGATTGAATAGTGTTCAGTTTTGGGCCCCTCACTACAACAAGGACATCGAGTTGCTGGAGCGTGTCCAGAGAAGAGCAACGAAGCTGGTGAAGGGTCTGGACAACAAGTGTTATGAGGAGCAGCTGAGGGAACTGGGGTTGTTCAGCCTGGAGAAGAGGAGGCTGAGGGCAGACCTGATCGCTCTCCACAACTCCCTGATAGGAGGGTGTGGTGAGGGGGTGTTGGTCTCTTCTCCCAAGGAACCAGCGATAGGATGAGGGGTAATGGCCTCAAGTTGCGCCAGGGGAGGTTTAGATTGGATATGAGGAAAAACTTCTTTCCTGAAAGAGTGGTGAGACATTGGAACAGGCTGGTGGAGTCCCCATCCCTGGAGGTGTTCAAAAAACATCTAAATGTGGAACTTCAAGACATGGTTTAGTAGGCATGGTGGTGTTTTGGGTTTTCATTTGTTTGTTTGTTTGTTTTGGGGTTTTTTTTGGGTTGATGGTTGGACTAGATGATCTCAGAGGTCTTTTCCAACCTTAACAATTCTATGATTCTATGATTAAAGTTATTCAAGTCGATTGAAACCAGCGCACAACAGCTTCTCCAGGCTGCAGACAAGCAATGCAGCTTCACTTAGTGGTGCATGATGCTGCCCAACGGGCTGGGGGGTTTGCGGGCATTTCTAGCTTTATGCCGGGTTTTTCCTCTACCCCTCCATGTTAGTAACCAGTCCTTTTCCATACAAGGGTGGCCCTAGCATCATTTCTTTAGTTGGCCATATTAAATTGACTCTGTTTTATAGCGCTCTCAAACAACTGGCTATTGAAGGCTTTTGGTTAGCCTTAATGCCTTGATCTATTACTGGGCTCGTAATGTTTAAAAGAGAAAATGTTTCAGTTATCCCTTTCTTCTCCTTGGGAAGTCCAAAGAAGTGAAGCTTCCCAGATTGTGGATGTCACAAAACATCATACATTTGTTTTCCCCTTTTCTAGCAGTTTAACACATTTTGCTTTTGCAGAGGTTCAAAAGTTCGCTCAGCAACAGTTGGTTCTCCGAGCTCCTTGCAAAGGCCTGTGCGTAAACTAAAAAAACCCTAGCCAACACTATTATATGGCTGCAGGACATAACAGTTAACAAGCCACATTTAATGCCCTTAATATTACTAAAACTTTGCAAGCATGCAAACACAAAACTCCAGCATATACGTGTTTTCTGTTTCTTTACCATATGTCAATATGTTCTGTGAGTAGTTAGAAGTAAAGCCTGACCTTTATGTCGGCCACTTTCTGGATTTCTTTTAATTTGACCCAGCAGCTGGGATCAAAGCACTAGTATATTCAGACAGGCTAAAAATGTAAAAAATCCTGTTCGTCCTTCAACACACTTTATTATGCAGTTGGAAGAGCGCTTTGGAGAACGGCTGGGTGAAGGGCTGGATTAGCAGATGTTGCCCACATCACATTGACAGCCCCGCATTTATGATCAGTGCCACTTTCAGATCTGAGAGCCAAATGTTGCACACCGCTCTCTTAAATGCTTGCAGACGTTTTAAGCGGTGGCCTGACATATGGAAACCAAAATTTTGTGGAATGCACTCAAACAGCAAAGTCACTGAGCAGAGACCGCTGCTGAGGACAGACACGGTCTGATGGATCGTGTAGGTGGTTCACAGGTCAACTGGAGGCTATAGGGAAAGGGGGGGGTCCCCTCCTGACAGAAGAGGTGGACAATGTGATGGGACCACCTCTGCAGCTGTGGGAGGTTAACTCATTGCAAAACCTTGTCTGTATAGTGTCTATGTCGGTCATGAAGGACGGAAAGCCAAGGTTTCTCTTCAAGAGATGCTTCAAGGAAATCATGGATATATTGGGTTTCAACTTGTTCTGAGATAAGTCAGGAGTGGGCAGCAGTGCACTACCTGGCAGGGGAGCTGGGCTGAACCAGGTGGGCTGAACCAGGTACTCACCTGGGAGAAGATCCGCCTTCTGGAAAAGCACCCAGCATGGTGGGGCCCAGGCTCTTCTTGGGGCTCCTAAGGACGAGAAAATGCCCCAAAAGCATAATAATTATGATGGATCTGATAAACAGCCCTGAGTTCATTGACATTGCTAAGAGCAGGGTTCGACCCAGATAAGAGCATGCCCATGCATTTATCCGTGGATTGTTGCACGCAGCAGTCCCTGGGTGCAGTCTTCCATCATCTCTCGTCCCAGTGCCGGTGGCGGTTTTCCCATGGGTTCCCTCCGGAGCTGCAGAGGAGGTCTCCAGAGCATCCCAGCCAGGTTGCTGAAACAGGAGCCGAGCTGCTCGCTCGACACGGAGTTCGTGCTGTGTATCACCAGACCTGTCAGCAGCCCGCAGGAGCATTTTGCGCATAATGAAGGGAGGTGGCAGACTGTCAAAGTTTCATCTGTGCTTTACTGACTCCTCAGCCAGCTTTCAGAGAAGGTCTGCAGCATCTTCTGGGCTGTCGGCCATACGAGAGAGCTGGAAGTCTGGAGTCTATTTCTTGGCATTGCCTCTGGCTGCCGTGCCTCCGCCATCTCTTGTTGCTGGAGCCAGGATGCTGTGTGCTGCTGCAGGCAGTTTGCAGGTTATGTCTATGGTAGGATGCTAAATACCATCTCTGGCCCTTGAGTGACCACATTGTTTAATTTCCAATACATTTGCCAATGTGGCTTCAGCCTGAGCCAATTTGTCACGTCTCAAGATTAAGCCCAGGCCTTGCTCCGAGGGTTAACATCTACCAAGAACCATCCTCAGTAAAGCGAGTTGAGGCAGTCACCCTGGTTTGGTAGCAAGAGTGTATATAAGGATAAAACCAAACTATGCCATGGCATTCGGTGACAGCAGAAGTGTCTGTGGCTCATTTTATACGCTAGTTGAGAGGTAACAGAGGAGCCAGGATTTGCAAGTCCCAGTTTGACTTATTGCCCGACAGCGTAGCAGTGCTCCTGTACTCCTATGTCTCCATACAGCACAGATCCCACCCAGCATCTGCCCTCAAACAAGAAAACCAGCAACAACCCCCCAAGGGGATTTATGAGGCAGGAGAGCCGACAACACAGCATTTGGTCCCGCAAGGCACAAGAACAGCCCCAGCCCTTATTTCTTTCATGGCGGCGCGTCCTCTTAATGGTGATAAATGCTGTGCAGCATCAAACTTCAAAGACTGTGGGAGCAGAATTCTCTGGTCTGGGGCAACGTAGCGCGTGAGACAAACGTCTGGGGCCACATGGCAAGGAGGGACCAGGGCTTGTGTGACAGATGCACGCACAGATGCACAGCCACAGGACAGACGTGCCCCTTGGCAAGGGACAGGGTAGCAGGAGAGGAAGATGCAGACCCTGACTCTTGCTTTTCTCCCCCTGCCTATAGGTTCACCCTATATTTTGCAGGAATTTTACTGTGGCTGCAATTTACTGACCCTGAGCTAAGGATGACCAATGCCTGCTGTTGGTTGGAGCATATTTGGGGTGTTCCCAACTTCTGGTTGGGTTTTGCCTAACAGGGATTCAGCTCACATGTGTCGTGGTGCGACCTGATGTGCAGCACATGGGGACAACTGGGAGATGTCGCTGCAGGTACATCGTCAGGCCCCCGGCTTCAGTCCTCAGGATGTCATGGAAATAAAAGGATTAAGATGGTGTAAAATAAATGCCATTCATTTCCTTTCACATGAAGGTTTCTTTTGCTGCCTGAGCCCTCTCACAGCACTTTCTCTGCAGAGAGCCACACGTGCATACGCTTATGTGCCCACACACACTGCTCCCTCCTGGGGTGTCCTGTGACCTGCTAATACCACCTTGGAGGTGTTAAACTGCATCTGCACTAGGTGCTAAAAGGTGCTTCATCATGTTAACTGCATGGAATAAAAGAAAACATCCCAACAAAAAGCATTTATTTCTCCTGTCTTGCCAAGGTCTGTGCATTCCGTGTGGCTGGGCCATCTCCCTTGCTGCTCTTGGTGTTTTCAAGTCTTGTCATGCTGGAAAACGTTGGAGCAGTTTAACGATGTTCACTGGAAACTCATATGGAATATGTAGATGTAACATTTATAATTCCCCAACTGTAGCTGCACTTAATTGTCATTTCAGTCAATGCTGTCTCATTTGGGAAATTACCAGTGCATTTACCTTTGGTCAATTGGTCTGGCTCCTCTTGATTAGATCTGTACATCAGTCGTCACCTTGGCTCACCCCATCTGACCCCTGTGTCTGGGCCTCACTAGCAGTGAAAAAACTTTCTTACTGTAAAACTTTTTTAGTGTTAGGTGAACACTGGAACAGGTTGACCAGAGTGTGGATTCTCCATGGTTTGAGATATTCAAACCTGACGGTGCAGTGTCCTGAGCAGCCTGCTCTAGTTGACCTTACTGTGGGCAAGGAGTTAGGCTAGATCATCTCCAAAGGTTCCTTCAATCTCAACTGATCTGATTCTGTGGTACGGGGAGATCTCTACCTAGATAACACGCGGGCTCCGGATGGTGACTTCCAGGGAAAGCGTACTCACTGACTTGCTTTATTTGTGTTATGAACCCCGTCAGATCACATATCTGGATCAGGTGAGGATAGCTTGAAGAAACGAGGTGTGAAAGGCTCTTTTGCACTGGTGCACACCCGCAACGAAGAGGTTGCGGTTACAATGTGCTACTGTAGCATCAAGGGGAGGTGAAGGGAAAGGCCCCTTAGAGAAGCAGCTGATCTCACACTGTGCCACCAAGGCGATCTACTGCACAGCTAACCATGGCAGAAGGGAAACGACTGTGGGTGTGAAGGCCTGGAGTCCCACATGCGGAATCAAGAACCTTTGGATACATTTTGGGCTGTGTCTGTGCATGTGTCCACTTGAAGAAGTAGACATCGTCCGTGCTTTACCTGTGTGGGTAGCACTGCCTTGGGTTTCATTGGGCAAGGCAAGTACTACACTCATGTGCTACGGTGGACAGGAGCGGCTGGAGAGAGAGAAAACTTGAGATATTTATATATCTGCATATCTGTAACTCAAATTGGATGTAATTACGCATGCTAGTGTTTGTAGGGACTCTATACACACAGTATAGGTGTGCGTATATGTGTGGAGTTGCACACTATATCCACCTCTGCATACTAGAGGTTAGAAGAAGCAGGATGCTAAGTGCAGTTGTGTGTATGCGTGTAGTATATGCTATTGCCTTTCTTAATGTGCGAGTGTGCATGGACACGAGGTGTAAATCTCTGCCCTTGAGTTTGCAGAGGGCTGCATTCAGTCTTGTCCATTTGTAAGACACAGTTTATATGTATGTATAGGCACAAGCTCTCCCGTGCCCTGACCTGCCACTGTGCAAAGCAGTGGGTCTCTTGGTCCAGGCTGGGAATAAGCTTTATTCTCCCTGTGCAGTCTCTTGTGTGTTTTCCTTATTTTGCCATTTAACTGGAAACCCCGGTGGAGCTGCGGGGACCTGACAGGAACGCTAACATCGCGTGGCCCGCAGCCATGCTGCTGCAGCTTCTCCATTGCATGTTATCCAGCACTGCAATGCTTTGACTGCTGTGAGCTCTTATTTGAGTGTAAAAGTGGAGGGCAAGAGGCAGATTTTCTTGCCGTATTCTCCGTGGTAACCTCCTAGGTGTGGATAAGCCAGTCACCACAGCCATGAGCAGGTGCTCACCACCTTCCCTGGCTGCAGGTTGACTCACTGCCTTCCTGGCTTGACCTTGGACTGGTGGACCTGCTGCCTTCAGTCCTCAACCAGAGATCAGGCTGCCCAGGGCAAATTCTTGGAGCGCTCCTAGGCAGAGCTGCTTCCGTCTGGGCAAATTTGTACAGGTCCATAAGCAGCTCCTGCTGCTATACTCCAACCTGCAAACACCCAGGGAGGCAAATAACTATCATTCACAAGAAAACAAAGCCATTAGCATTCTCCTTTGTACTGCTAATGAAGCTAATTAAGCTGCCTGTAAAGTAACAGAGGTTGAACTGGTAGGAAGGCATGGAGAGCAGAAGATGATTTCGCCAGAACATGATTTTGCTGGTTTCCTTCATTAGCCAGGGCCTTTGATCCTTAAACAGGCTTCGGGGAAGGGGCTGACAGGGGAGAGCAGAGCTCATCCAGGGTCCTGCGGGATGTACTACAGCTGCAACAGGTTGGAGAGAGAGCTTTTAAGGGAGGGTGTACACAGGGCCATTTGTCCTCTCTGGAAGTTTAGTCCCGTATCAGTGGAGCTGAGTTTTTCTTTACTGCTGGTGGTCTCCTCCTGCCCTGACCCTGCTGGCATGGAAATCTTACCTGTCCTTCCACTGGGACAGCAGCTTGCAGTTCCCACCGCCACTGACTCTGCATCTGGAAGCCCAGGGAGAACACTGTGTCCTGTCTGGGTTCCGTCCTGACCACCACTCTCCAGTCCCACTCAGGATTTCAAGCCTGGGATGGTGTAGGAGTCCTGTGAGGGAAGGGTGGAGTCTCCAAGCCCAGTTTTGCTGGAATCTCAACCACATGACAACATGAACCAATCTTCCCTTCACCACCACCTCCAGTACCTATCCAGCATCCCAGGACACCACGGGCTCCTGTATCCGAAGGAGGTGGTTTCGGCTATGCTATGGTGTGTGGTTTACGGTGTGTGCAGGCGCAGGAAAGGTGGAGATACCTTTGCGGTCTGGCACTGTTAGGAGCCAAAAGCCCAGGCCCTCATTCCATCCACACCCTTGAAATGTGTGTTGCACCCTTGGAAGAGGGTCCTTGCGCTTCTGGCAAGCATGATGGCTAAACCACCCTTTGGTTGGCCTCCAGGTTTGCTCGGCCTGAAGTACAGTTGCAATCCTCTGGTCCCTTCCCAACGGCACAGGAAAAGGGAGCTGTGGCTTATTTACCACTGTGCAATCTCTCCGCCCCTCCAACAAAACAAATAAACAAAAAAAACCCCAAACCGGCAGCTAACCAGCCAACAAATAAATCAACCTCCTGTTGCAATGGTGGCTGAGGGAGATGACTTGCACGCTGTGCCTCTCCCTCTGTGCAGGCGGAGGATGCTCAGAGATTCCCTGCTTGAGAGGCGCTTCCCCTCCCACAGGGTCCTCAAAAGCTTCCCCAGCAGTTGTGGGAGGAGGAAAAGGAGGCAATTACTTTCAAGACAAGATGTGCCAGGAGATACTAGTTAGCAGAGGTGTCTGGCGCCTGAGAGCGGTGTCTATGAATGAAGGGAAGCGGTAAAGCTGCTGTCACACGCTGCAGATGAGGCGACTGCACATGTTTTAATGCACATCTCGCCCAAACTTGAGGATTTCTGTCCCGAATACGGCGGGCTGCGAAAGCGGAGCCGCCGCACAATGTGGCTGCTGTGGTCTCACCTCATTGTGGATTCCCAGGGAGTGCAGGATTGGGAGGGGGAGCAGGTGCACCGCTTGGGAGGAGGTGGGACCAGCCATTATCAGCCTGAGCATTAATTGTCGAATTAACATCACACTGTGTAACACGAGTAAATAAGAGCCGGCAGTTTGGGGTTGGTTTTTTTTTTTTTTTGCAGAAACCTCCTATTCCAAGGGCTTTGTGTCTGCTCTGATCTCTCTTCCACCTCACGTTGCAGAGCCTGGCAGGAGCGGCTGGTGGTGTCTAAAATAGCGTGGATGGTTTTTTCCCTCTCGTACACTGCTCCCGCCGTGCAAAGCAGGAAGCAAGGTGGGATGAACACGCAGAGCTGGCCCAGACACAGTTTCTGCAAAAGTCCTTATATTAAGGCAGTGCATTATCCTGGCCGCAGATTGGGTGGGGGTGGCTCTGCATTCTTTTGGCAATTTCTGTAGGTTTTCAGCTGGTTAAAGTTACCAGAAGCTGTTAAGAAGCTGCTATACGTTCCATACTAAGAGGCGGCTGCATTTCAGGTGTGAAGTGACGCTTACAGCCGAACCACCTTTTTCTGCAGGCATCTTCATCTATGAAGTACTGCAGGTCCTTTGGGATGATTATAAGGTATTTATAGTTGAGGAGATGGATGACTTAGTCCTAACTCTATGAATGATATCGCAGCGATGGCAGCCTTAAACACAGGCAGCTAGAGGTCACATTTGATTACATAAAGACTGGATTTCAGCCGAAGCAGCTGGGAGAGATGTTCCTCCCTCCTTGAGAAATGACAAGTGCAAAAACATCCTTTCTGACTTAGGTTTCAGAGGCAGCCAAGAGCAGAGTGCCACTGCATCTGAAATGGGTTAAGGTGCCAGGGGCTCTGTTATCCTTGGCAGGGAGAAACAACTTGTTAGTGGTGGCAGCACAGCCCAGCTGGCAGGGTTGAGAGGCCATGGCAAGCAGAGCGTCCCCAGCATTCGTCATCCCGTCCCATTCTCGTGGGCGCATTAGGGCGTATCTCATTCTGCACTGATTGCTCTCCTGTGCTATTAATTTGTGGCCCTATAAACTCCTGCTGCTATTATATCGTTAGGCGATGCAGAACAAAGCTGCTTATTAACACATGGAGGAGCTCTGGGTGCTCATGGGGCAGCTCCTATCACCACATGTGGGAAGGACTGAGCTCCCACCACTGCCAGCTGGGCAAGGGCTTGGCCAGTCCCTCCAGAAGAAAGCCCCGAGGCTCAGGCATCCCCCATGCCTGGGGGTAGTGGGGTGAGTTATGGGGGTTGGCGCTTTGCCCCACACACCCCAGAATGAAAATGATGTGGGTCGGGTCTCCTGCCCTAAATGAACGTGTTTGCATCTTCTCTGTTGTCAACTCTTCTTGCATCCTGCTGAGAGGCACAGCATCCATACAGCTGGAACACGTTGGGGAAGACCTGCTTATGTGTCCTTCCCATGGTGGTGAGGGGCAGGAACGAAACAGAAAAGAGGACAGAAGGTGGGTAAGTGGGAAGAGAGACCCCAGGCTTAAAGACCAGAAAGCCCTGCAGATCAGGAACAAGGCACATAAGTGTGAGGGGAACAGAGCAGAGCAGGTTAGAACAAGGTGTGAAGTCCACCTCTGGGACTGGCTCTGAGCTGTTGAGGTTTGCTGGCTTGGTTCCCTTTTTGCAGAGACGACACAGGGTTGAGCAGATGTATCACCAGTCTTTTAGCTTGATGCTGCTCAGATGTACAGCTGTCAGAACTGGCTGACAAATCAGTGACCAAACCCTAGCCAAGAAGAAGCCAAGACTGGAACTGGGAGGGAACGGCTCCTGGTGGGACATGAGACCAGGAGCCCCACGGATTGCAGTTACTGTGGTCCTCTGGCTTTGCTATATGGTTGGAGACAGAGGGAAGGCAACCAATGAGCAAAACCCAAAGGAGGAGAGGCTGCATCTAGGTGGAGAGAATGGGTAGAGATGCTTCCAGTCAGGAGGGCAAAGGCAGGTGTGGTGGTCTCTTGCTTATCACCTTGTGGTTCCTTTCCCTGTCAGAGTCTTTCTCATTCTCACCACCTAACTCCTGCAGCCCCAGCCACATCTTAGCCTTCCCCTGTCTGCAATCCTCCTGCCATCGGTGGGATGCTCAGCCAGGCTTGGCTTTTCAAGGCAGCATGACAAAGCTGCCTTTCCAGACCCCTTCCAGGTGAGCTGCAGCAAGATTTCCTGCAGCCTTGGTATCTGTGAGGAAGCCTGAGATAAAAAGTTGGCAGGGAGGGAGCTGTAGGTCCTGCTCTCATGCCAGAGCTGAAGAACGGCGGGGAAGGGATGTCAGACCTGGCCGTGCAGGCAGAGCAAAGGCACTGCTGTCCGCTGCCTGGTCGGTGGGCAGGAGAGAACATGTCAGCAGCTCTTTTATGTCTTACTGCCCTCGAGCTGGAGGGGCAATGGCAGGCATGAAATTTCACCGCCACTCCTGTCAGCTTGATGGACAGAGTAGCCCCTTGCCACCTCCTGAGGGTGTGGGGAGGCCAAGCAGAATGGAAACGAGTCATACCCAGAGGGGAGAAGCAGCTTTGTGTCTGGGGTCCCTTCTGCAGCTGGTGCTGGGTTTATCTTACGAAGTTACATCACCGGTGTTGGACATAACCTCAGTTCTTTGGGTTACAGGGTTCAACAGATATAAGTACTTGCATTTCATATATGCCCTACGGATAAGGAACCTAGAGCGCAGCTACTCCAGGTTCATCGTTGCCTTTGTAACAGTCACCACTGGTGTGTGAAGGCTGGACCTTTTTCACTACATCATCATCAAATCAGTTTGAGTTCCTGTCATGAGCACAAGCAAAGTCTCCGAGGTTTGGGAAAGACAAACAAAACCCACTTAGAATGAGACCAGATGTGGTATGGTGGTCGTATGCTGCACGTTTATGCAAATCTTGCTGTCACCTGTAATAATACTTGATACTGTGAGGCATGAGGTTTTAATCATAATGACGTGAGTGACCTGGGGCTTACCATCTGTACAGTTATCTAGCCCTCCAGCAGCAGTATTTGACCCATCAGAGACAGGGAGATGTGTAGATTTTGTAGTCAGGGTGCAATGCCTCTATTATATCCAAGCTATCATTCAGTTTAGGGTTGTATCACCGAGTTGGTCCTCCACACGTGGAAACATATGTATCATGTATCCTGATGAAGGCCCAGGTGGTCCTGAGCTGATTGCGTCCCACTTTATGCATTATGCCAGAAACCCTGGTGCATGAACGCAGGAACCACTGCATTCACAAGCTGAGAGTCTCCAACTTGACCACTTGACAGTGGGCATCTGCATCCCACTGGGAAAGGAGTGGCATATTCAAAAGTACTGAAAATTGCCAGCTTGCAGAAGTTGATGTTAAACAAAGGAGTGGCCCCAGAGATAAAGTCCTGTGTTAACGGGTAATTAGATGGGCAGCCAGTGTCCCAAGGTAGGACCCAAGAAATTAACACCGGGGTCTGGTTATTCTTTGGCATGCATTTTGACTGCCAGTGGTGCCGGCTAACCAGTGATGCTGGATAAGTGCTTCTGGCCTATAACTCTGGCTGGTGTTTACGTTTGCTTCCTGTGGACCTGGTGTCCAGTCAAGCTTCTGGCACTCGATCACTCATCTGAAGTGCTGACTCTTGAGATACATGGCTTTGTTGCTTTGAGAAGCCATTCCCAACACAGGACTCTCTCAAACTCATCCTGCCAAGATGTTCTGACTTTCCCTGTTAATCAGCAGGAGAGTTCAGACTGTGCTTCAGAATAATTATGCCTAAGGCACAGGGTCAAGACAAAGGTGGAAGATCCTAAAACATGTGCTCTACTGTTCCTATCTGTGTCCTTGAGGCATTTCAGTACCTTCCAGAAAAGGAAGTATCAGGTGCCAAGCGCTGGCTGCAGTGCCCTTCTCTCGTACGTGCCGTTTCTCCTGACTTTTAGGCGGCTATCTGGCTGGGAAGAGAACAGGGCTTATTCAAGGCTATTTGCTGTGAGATGTTGGGGTGATGTTGCGTCAGACTGTGGCACTGGAGCCTCAGGACAGACCCTAATGGAGTCGGCGCCAACCTGTTCCTGTAGGAAGACCATAGGCTCTCACACCTGTGCAGTGGCATGAGCGCTGACCCAGAGGATGCAAGGCCCTTGAAGCCTGCCCAGCTGCACTGTAGGTTCCTCATGTCTCAGAGCCCCAAAGTCCCCCTGTATCTGCAGTAGCAGGTAGCTCTGCTTTTGAAGGTGAGCCACTGTGTCCTTGAATCTCTGGCTCCAAGACCGTTCAGGGTATGAAGTCAAGTGACAACCATAGATCTTTGGGTTGCCCATACATCACCTCTTTCTTCCTTTGCCTTTCTTCCTATCCTTTTATTGTCTTTTTTTGACATAGGACCTTTCTGAGCGGGGTGGTACATGCATGAGGCTGTTATACAGCAACTTCCCCATGGCTGATCCATGCCAAGGAAGACCAGCCATTTTCTCCAGTAATCCCTGGGCTCCTTCTTAGTTGCACTGCCACCTGGATGCCTTTGGGAAATGCAGTTCCTTTAGTTGTAGCATAAATCCTGAGTCAGGCTTATCCACCTACAAGATACCAGTGGGTAAATGAGAGACTGGTACAGAAGCTTTAGAAATGCAATAATTCTAGAAATATTATGAGGAAGAGTAAGACCTTTTCCTGTTGGCCAGCAAGCTCCAAATAAAGTAGTCTTTTAGATTAAAAAAAAAAATAAAATCATTTATGGTAAGAAACCTGAGAACAGGCTGACAATATGCAATGTTAGGCAGCATCAGCAAGAGTTTGTTTCTGCCTCATGCTATACAGTCAAACTGAAATACGGGGAATTTCTGATGGGACATGACATGCCAGAGTAACCAGCTTTCTGCGCCTATGATTAAGACATCCAGGATTTACCATGCACATCTCCTTGCCAAGATAACTCATGCCCATTTGTTCTTATACTGCTGACCTTGTGCTAGATCTTTACTTAACCTCTTCTCTTGTGTATTCAAGAGCTGGTTCAGGGCAGGCCTTGGTAGGAGAGCTCCCCCAAAGTTGGGGCTACCAAGCCTGCCAACTGGTAGCGTCTCCCTGGAGTGAGTTTAATGCCCCTTCCAGCCCATCTTCTGCTCCTTCCTTGTTATCCCTCAGAGGATTAGGAAGAGGCAAGAATATCAGCCCAAACATTTTCCAGATCATCCTGACATCAAGCAGGGACAAAGGAATGAACAGAACTGTTTCTCTGGAGAATATCCTGTAGGGAAGGGATTTGGCTTTCCATCATGCTCTCGTGATCCAAGCCAGAGGCAGGGGTTGGTGATCACTGGGAGCTGCAAGCTGAGAGTGACTGATGTGGCACCACATTGTGCTCAAAAGAGTGCAGCCTATGCCTAAATTTTCAGCATTGCGGCAGGCAGGGCTGTGTCCCGCTGGCACTGCTTCACTGGGTGAGTCCCTCTTCCCCCTCTGCTGATGGGGCCGGTACAAGATATGGAGCAGCTGAACCAGAAGCTCCTTCCAGCAGTGCTCTTCCTTGGGGCTGTAGGAGTTTAACGCTCAGGCCTCGCAGTTCTCCAGGCTCAGGCTGTAACTACACTGAGCAAGCAGCCAGCCAAGATGCTTTTTAGGCTACTTATAGATGTAAACACAATGTATCTCAGTAATTGGTGTCACTGGCCGTGACTCTTTGGATGCTGAAAGCATCCCAGACTGGCTGAATCACTGGGACACTAGGCATGGGTTTGAGCCAGGTGATCTATATGGGAGACCACCATGTACTAGCACACATCTGCACCAAAGAGAGACCCATTTCATTCCAGCCTATTCCCTTAACCCCTTGGGGACACACTCTTGGGTCTTCGGAGGTGGTTTTGGATCCTGCAGCAGGGACTGTCTGGGATCAGGTAGGGGACAGTCACTGTGCTCCATCGCCTGCCCTGGGGTGCCGGGGAGGGGAACGGTGCCTCCCCGTTCTCAGGGTTTCCAGCAGCCTGTTGTTCTGCTCTGATGTCAGGGAGGCGGCTTTGCCAGGGAAATCACAAAGGCAGCCACAAGTGGGACTTAGAATAGCTCTTCATGCAAGGCAGAGGGAGGGGGAGAGTGGCGGTGGGAGGGCTCCGCCTGCCACATTGACAACTTTCACAGGGAGGCTGAACTCCTGCCAGTCAGTACTCTGCCTCTTCCCCAGCCGAAAATCCCAGCGGGAAAGAGGGATCCAGTGCCCCTTGGATGCTGCAAACCTTCCTGTCTATCGGAAGATTTCCAATCGGCTGGAAGAAGGGAACAAAATCAAAGCAGCATCTTGGGGGAGGAACAGGGGCCAGTCCCTCCCTGGCTGGTGGCTGGGTTTGTGCTGGAGCCAAGTCCCCCTTCCCACATTCCCCCTCCTCCTGCAGCATCCTGCGGCATTGGCTGAGATGGGAAAGGCACCGGCTCCGCGGTGCTTGGCCGGCCCAGCCAAGTTCCTGCAGATGCCAAGGTTGGAGGCTATGGGGAGGTACCAGGTGGCTGTTCAAGCAGGGAAAGTGGCCACCACATGGAGGGCTCTGTGGCTGTGCAGTTGGGAGGCTTTGTGCTTCCCTGTGCTAGGAGTTACCTGGAAGCAGCATGGGCTGCACCTATGCTGGCTTTCTTCTGAGAGGCTGGGCAAAGGAGTGAACTCATCATAGCTATGCAAGCCACATCCCACCCCAAAAAAGTTGGAGGTAGGGTTTGAAACCCCTGCTCTGCCCCACGGGATGTCCCTTGTCACCTGCAGATCTCAGTGGATCACTGTTGGTTTCCTAGCAGGATGCAGTACTTCTCCAAGGAGCTCTGTGGGGCGATTTTCTAACCCAACAAGTCACACCAGAGCTCTCCCATCCTGTCGTCTCTACCAGGGTGCTTCAAATCCAGTCCATGTTTCCCTCCTACAGCACACGTCAGTGGTGATGAAAAGCTCTGGGTTGAGACTGAGTTGGTTGGCTGGGCTCCTTTTGTAGTCAGCAGGTGGTTCATCCTGTTCAAAAGTAGGTGTATAGAGCTGATGGGACAAAAGACCTTCAGGAGCTGCCTATCTCCATTGCTCCGTATGGGAGCCTAGAGAAGGCACTTTGTTAACACTAATTTTGAGATGCGTGAAGTTAAACGCCAACACATCTCCCTTGTGTCTGAGTTGAGGAGACATCCTTTGGAGGGTCGCCAGCCTGGGGCCCCTCCTACCGCACACAGCTGTGGTGGCAGGAGCAGTTTATGGCTCATACGTGTACCACTAACTGCATGCCTTTTGGGGAACAGCCAGCAGATAAATGGCCTTGCAGCTCCCTGGCTCTGATCGTCCCCTGTTCTCTGCAGGCTGGCAAATCCAGGACTGATATTCTTCCCCTCCTCCAACCCCTTTTTTTATTTCCTTTTCTTTTGCCAAGATGCAACCTGTGTCTTGTAGGTGTGCTGATCCTTGTCTTACACTTATAAATATTCAGTGTCTGCTGTAGGAGCCTTTGGGCTGAAGCATGTCACATAGCAAGAATCCTGACTTTGCTGTGCACAGAGTGTTACAGGAGCTTCCTTGACCCACCTCCCACAGGGATAATGCTCCAGTACTGTACACTTGTGTCCTTAAAACCGAACGCTTCAGCCAGACAAACCTTTGACAGATCAGGGCTGAGATGGTTCGCATTGGTGGCCGGCTGCATGGGGAGGGCAGGCTTTGAAAAAAACTTCTGGTATCGAGACATCGTGAAGCACCTTGCATTTATCTGCTCTGAGATATGGCATCTACCGTCTATGTGACTCCACCAATGCACATTCTCCTTCCCTACCCCACCACTGTCCTGGACCTAAAGATGCTCTCAGTCTGCACCATCTGGTTCATGTCTCTTGTGCTCCCAGCGATGCCAAACTTGCCCCGGCTCTGCTAACCTGTTCCAGCCTTGCTGCTGGATGCTCTTCTTTGGCAAAGTGGTTGAGCACATGACTGAACATTACTCATTGCAATGGGACATGTGTGCATGCTTAACTCAAACATGCTGTTCCAGTCTTTGGCCTATTTGGGGCCCTAAGTTGGAGATTCCACATGCATCTGTTATTACCCCACAACTCTAAGCTCATGCTATGCTGCAGCCAACTTTCTGCTTTGGATTAAATTTACCAGGGGTTAAATAAGATCGCTACTCTTCTCCATCCCATGAGCCAGCCTCGGATTTGGACATATAGAGCAGCATAACTCTTAGGCTGCCTTGTCCTACCTATTCAGCCTCCCTGACCTCTAGTCTAGGGACTGTCTTGCCTGAATCATTCTCACTCAAATTCCCCCTCAAGTTGCCCATAAAAGAGCGCATTTTGGGGAAAGACTTGGGAAAGAGCTTTTATAATATGTGTCTATATATGTGTGTGCTCAGATCTCACCCTAGGAGGGTGGCAGGTATTATTGCAAATGCCTCACAGCTCTTGTTCAACCTCTGGGTAGCTACAGTCTCTTGCAATTTATCATGAATTAAGTATCCCCACCCCTGTGTTCTCCTTCACCCTCCACTTGCTTTTCAGAGGAATGCATTGGTCTTCTGCCTCCGGGCTGCAACTTAACTGCAACTCGTGCTGCATCTGCGGATAGATCCTCAGCGCTGTGAAATAGAGCATTGTTTTTTTCTTCTCTGAATGGCCCTGGGCAGAGCAGCTGTAGTGTAACTCAACGCCTGTGTGCAAGGTGCATGTCCTCCAGCTCTGTGTTGGAGCGATGGATGGGGCTGACCCCTTGACTTCTGGCTGTACAGGGCTTGGAGGATACAGAAGAGCACAGAGTTGCGGCTGCCGCTGCTGCAAAGGCAAGTCGTCGATATGAGGCAGCTTGTGCGGGGGCTTTCGTGGGGAATAATGGGTTCAGCATTCAGGAACTGCTTTGCTCCTGATGCTGCCACAGACTGCCATGGCTCAGTCGGAGCAAGAGCCTATTAAATGCTTAAGCATCTCTTGCAAAGTGCCGTGTGCCCTCAGCTACTGGCAGGATAAGACTGCGTCCACGTTCAAGGTTACTAATATAATCTTCTCCATTTCTCAGTCAGGATTGCCAATAACCAAGGAAGATTGGTCCTAATTTCCTATCATGCCCTCATTTATTTTTTCCTTGCCTATGCCAGGAACATGTGGAAGAGCAGTCCTATTGTCAGCCCGCAGAAGCAAGCCATTCCCCACTGCTTTCGTTACAAATCCCCTTGCAGACAGGAACTCAGGAATGACCATAGTGGTTAAACATAAGGTCCCTCATCTATGCTTGTGTCCTGTCTCTAGAAGCAGCCATCAGCAGGTGTGGATAGAGTGTATGAGCAGAGCAAGCACAGAGATACCCTCACTCTCATCACTCATCCAGCTGCAGGAATCTGTGTCTTCGTGAGCCAGTGAAACCAGTTGAAACTCCAGCGTGTCCTGGATGCGTTTATTTGCACTTACTGAAGTTATTTATTTTGCATGTGATGTCTTTGTTTTCTAGAAAGAGGGTACATGTCAGCTGAGATTCATAATGCAATGAGTACATTAATTTTCTACATACTCAGGTGCATGGCTCATTCATCTGAACACGTTCTTTGTGTGCTGAGGGAGAGAAATTGCACAAGGATGGGCACTGTTTCTGGTACTTGTACAATGACCAGAAGAAAAAGTCTACGAGGAGGAAAATAACTATCAAAGATGACCAGTGCAAATGACGCAAGAATGGTGTATTTCAGGACTGATCTGTTTAGGGTGGCTGCAGGCAGGTACAAGCTTGATCATTCAGCATGACTTGTATCATAGAAAGAATGGCTTATCTGTTGCTTGTTTTGGACAAACCCATGGTGCTTTGTTACGTGCTAGCTATTCTTCATACCCACCTAGAGTCAGGCCAGCTGGGTCCTACACACAGGCATTGGGAATCAAACCCCATTTTCCCTGCGCTGCTCCCTGGTTCTTCCATCTACAGAAGGTGCTGAGATTCCTTCGGGTGGGCAAAGAAGCTGCTGCCAGAATGCAAAACTTTCTTTCCTTCTTCCAGCTGAGGGAAAAGGGCCCGTGAAAGAAGATGCTCTGAGGATCAGGGCACGCTTACCTTCCTTCTTGCTCTGGTGTCCCCCTTGGATTGTTGTCGAGGTGTTTGGTGACCACGTGGCATGTGGAGAAGCCTCCAAGTCCTCCAAGTCCTAGCAGGACTTGTGGCCAGTGCCTAGAGAGGTAGGATGTGCTCTGACATGGACTCGTTGCACAGCAAGGTGACCTCATGGCATGATTTGGAGTATGATCTTCACTTGTTTGAAGTTTTAGAGCTCAAGCCTGCTCCCTCTGGGGTGGGAGTTCAGAGTAAACTAGTCTTATTTCTGGTTTTCTGACTATCCAAAGGGAATAGGCTGAGAAAGTCTGCTCATTTCTGACATGCATCATCTGTCTCTGTAGTATTTAAAATGGTTAGTGTTCATCACCCCTTCCGCACCCCCACAGCTCACCTGGGAGAGGGATTTATTTTGGCTGGTTTATCGTCTGTTAATCTCCTTGGTTGACTCCATTTTGCATTTTAACAAGAAACAAGCACTTTATAATAACTGCAGAGATTAAACTCTGACGGACTCTCAAACCATTAACCTGAAGGAAATGTAACAATAAATTAAACATATTAATGAAGCTGTACTACAAGCTCTGAATTTGTTAGGTAAATTGTGCAGTTATTAACAATGAACCCAACTTAATGTAATTCATCAGCAGCAAGGTTTGGGAGGTGCAGGATAGGGGAGGATTCCTGCAGTCCTTCTCCATCCCTGTGTCAGGATGGAGGTATGTTGAGGTTCTTGTGTAGCTAACCAGGGTAGTCATCCTTAGATCAAGCATCTGAAGTGAAATTTCACCCGGATAGATCTACCCTGTCTTCAGCCTGACCTAGGAGGACTTTTGTGTAGCTGTCGTGTGTTATTGGGGGAGCAGGAGATGTTGAACTGTTTGCAGGGTGTTGTTGCACAGTCCCTGTAAAAGAAGCATGTGGTGGCAGGACAGACATCTCAAAAAGGGTGTTTTTGCAGGTGGTGTTACCTTTTCCATGGATTGTGCTGTCCTGGTCCTTGCTGGGAAAAGGGCCTGGTGGTGGCATTTGTGACGGACTCGAGGAACTGGTCTCCATTGCCTCATGTCCTCCACCTATTTCCCATCCCCTGTCACATACAAAGATCCTTCGGTGTGCTGGTGCTATTTAGTCACGCCAGGGAAGCTGCAGACGGACAAGGATGAAGCAGAAACTTGTGGCACCAAGCCCAAACCTGTGGCAACATGACACCACCATATCCCTCCAAAACCTTGCCATGTTTCTCCCCCATATGCACAGGAAAGCACAGCCATCATGTCCCGTGGTGCCTGAGGGAAGAAGCGGAGCATGCTTCATTTTGCTGTGGCGCTAAGAAAACCAGGGTTCATGCCTGGAGCAATGGGATGTAGCACCATGTATCAGGGAGTGCAGCACATGGGTAAACCCATTCATGAGTGCTGTGTCTCCCTGACAGTGCAGGTGGCTGCGAATTTGAACAGTATCCACTATTTGAAAGAAGACAGCAGGGGTGAGGAACTGGGATTTGTTATTTCTAGGAGGGGGCTTTGGGTCCTTGCCAGCTCGGCAGGGTTGGGAGCAGCTTCTCTCCTCCAAAGCAGCAGCTGCAGAGCCAGCCCCAGCCAGAACCTCCCCTGTGCATGGGGGTGCTCACAGTAAACAGTGGAAAAAAAGGTTGGGAGAACCCTGAGAGCCTGTCTAGTCCATTCCCCTGAAGGCAGGACCAGCTCTACCTGTATCCCCCCTGACAGAAGCTTCTCCAGCCTGTTCATCAAACTGCCAGGCTCTCCAGGCAAGCTGTCCCATGGCTCCTTTACCCTTTCTCCAACATCTAAAGCCAGCCTCCCTACTGTTATCCACAGACTACCCACACCAGACATGGAGAAATGTTTGTTCTCTTCTTTTTTTCTCCTCCACACTTGAAGATGCTTGTCCTGCTTCCCCTCCATCTTCTCTAAACAGCCATAGTTCCTCCTGCCTTGCCATGTAAGTTCAGGCTCCCCACGTCCCCCATGAGTCTTGTCCTCTTCAGCTGGTGTTCTGAGTTGCCCCACTCATGGCCTCAGCAGTACCATCAGGGCAGCTGGACTGTTCCACGTGCTCACAAGCATACAGGCCTGTTGTCCCTCGCAGCAGAGGAGCTGTAGCTCCTGCAGCAACCCAATGCTGTTGACTTAAGCACATGGCGTACGCTACCCTCCTTGCCTCAGTCCTGTAATGTCACTGAGTTCGTGCTCCCCTTGTCTGCTTCTGTGCGCTCAATTATTGTCACCTGAGAGTATCTGCCCTCCCATTCAATCCCATTTCTTTTCCTGATCCATTTCTTCAATTCATCCAGATTTGCGTTTCAAGCTCTGCTCTCCAGCATGCTCACAGCCTTTCCTGATTTAACAAGCTTCTTCCTTTATCCTGGTCATTCAGGGAAATATCAACTCATACTAACCTTTGCGTGTGTCTTCCCCTAGCTGCCAGTAGCTTGATGCACCCTACAAAAGCTCAGGCTGCCTTAGATTGCTCTGGAGTAACTCTGGACCTAGTGCTCTGAAAATTAGGCATTGAATTCCCAGAGGGAGCCGATGGGTCTTATCTCTTGGAGATTGTTCACCTATATATGCTTTCCCCTGCATCTCCTTTTGGGAAGGACTCCTCTCACTAACAGCATTCTATGGCATCCTACGGCATCCAGGACTCTGTCCTGAGCAGAGTGCATCCCCCATGAGCAGGATCTGCCAGGTGTTGGGCAGGCGCGGCAGGATAGTTTTGAAGCAGGCAAGAGGATCTGGGTCGGGGAACACTCCTGGATGCTTGGTCCTGCAAAGCAACGGAGAATTTTCCTCTGCAAGGTGCCAAACACCCTTTGAAGTGTCAATCACATCACTTGATATTGATTTTTCTTTCAAGGTCTCCCCACTGCTCCCCTCCTAAGAGCCAGGCTTTCCGCTGACAGGCGGTCTTGTGTGGGAATTTTGAGGCTGTGCAATGCGAAGTGCTGCGGAGACCTTCACTGGACTTGGCTTCCTGCAAACGGGGTGATCCCTGCTCCCCATATGAGAGTGTTGCCCTATGCTGCTGCTGCTGCACTGGTTATTAACTCTGCGTCGTACCAGCACAGGCTCGGATGCATGATCCTGGGGGCATTTCTTGGAAGCAGATGGAGTTTAGCAATGATTTTGCCATCAGTGCTGTGGAATGGGCTGATCAAAACTTTCACACGGCACAACAGTAGGATTTTCCCCATGTCATTGGATGATTTTGGTTTCAACAAATGTTTGGTTTTCTTTTTGTGTCTAAGGTTTTGCCGGACTTACCAGCAAGCGTTTCTATCACTGTCCTTGGCACGATATATTTAAATTGCTCTCTTTACATCTTGTAACAGGGATTCTACTTTTACTCGAGTGGTAGATGCCTCTGCATTTAAATCATGATCATTTTTTCCAGGACTGACAGCTGGGAAGTGCTAGGTGGCTTCAGATTTATAATTACCTCTGTCTGTCTTGTCTGTGTGTTCATGCACACACACACGTGCAGTTGTGCGCCAAGCTGAAGAGGAAGCAGTGAATGCAAGCAGCAGCTGGATCCAGTATGAGACAAGTCAGGAGGAATTGTTTTTCTTTAAACATCTTTTTATGTACATCTCAGTGCTGCTTTTCCCGGCTGCAGCATCACAAGAATGAGTAACCCCAGAAATCCTTGGCGTATTTGGGAAAAATGGAGATTTGCTAAATATTGGTTCTGCCTGCATGCACTTGTCTCCTGCCTGGGGATCATGTCTTATGGCGGGGTTCCCCAGGGGCGGGGCTGATGGGACTTATATGAGGAGGATGCCTTGAAGTTAATCTTTACAGAAAGCAAGGCAGAAGAGCGCTTGGAGATAGCTGGGACTAGGGGTCGAACCAGAAATAAGTTTGTTTCAGCAATCCTCTGCTTGCCACCATCCCTTGTACCACTGCATCCCTTGCACTTCCTGCTCCATCCCAGCTATATTTCCTGATTTTGAACCAAAAATGTCCAAGGAGCCTTCTACCACAACGACACATCAATTTTCCATCTTCAGGCATGTGTCCAGCATTGAGATGTCTGCTGGCCAGAAAGACTCGATCCCTGTGGCTGACTGGGCGGGCACAAGCTGGGGAGAGGAGGGGTGAGATTTTGGGAATGAGGGCTTTCGCCATCAACCTGAGATCCCGGGAAAGAGCTGCGGTGGAGCAAGGTTTGGAGAGGCCTCAGCTCGTAGTCTGTTTCCTTTTCCTTTTAATGTGTTTGCTCTCTAATGTGTGTTGACACAGTAAATACACATGTTTGTACAAACATCCCAGCAGAGGGTTGCTTTGAAAGCCCCTTGCAGGGGATGGGAAATGTGCATGGCAGATGTCGGGAGGCGACCTGCTGCCTGGTACGCGCTGCTTCTGCCAGTGTTGTTGGAAATGGTCCCCATCAGGAGGAACTTGACGGGACAGCGCGAGGCAGAGGATGGTTTGCTTGAATTGTTTGGACTGCTGCAGAGCCACAGCCGAGCTCAGTGCTGGTCAGGTACATAAAGGTGTCCCTTACCCATTGCTAAGTGTTGAATTTGGGATCCAAGCTGTTATTGGGTACATGCTGATGGTGAGAAAAGCATTGACAAGTGTGGGGAGAAAGGTCCCCAAGGGGAACCGGACAGAGCTCCCCTGAGTAAGGCACTTGCATGTAGATGAAGTAGAGACTCGTGAGAAATGATGGACAGGCCCAGTGCTTTTTAAGAGGCACTGCCAAAAATACCTTCTAACCAAACACAGTACAGCACTTGGTGTTGAACGGGGCAGCAAGGAACTTGGCCATAACCAGGTTCTTCCAGGTTCTTTCATGGCTGATTAATGTGATTTGCACCTGAAGTTACGCTTACAGTTGCCTCTGGCACCTTATTTCCAACCATAAAATGCAGGAAACAGGGTCATGGGGGCCTTGCAAATGGGTTTAAGTTTTAAAACTGACCCCGCCAGGATTCAAAGACTCATGAGCTACAGTTGAGCCTGTATGGTTTCACAGACCAAATTCCAACACTGTGGAACTGGCTACATCCTTCATCATATGTGAATAAGATGCCTCAGTACTGGCCACAAGTTGCTCATGGTTGAAGCTTAACACAAACAAGGTGGAGGTGATTTTAGAGAGTACAGAGTATATGACACAACTTCTCTGGTTAAAGGCTTACACTCAACATAGGTTTGTCTGAACAGTCTATGAGCACTCTTACCTGTCCCAGCTGATTAACAGACTCCTTTTACTCTTGATATACTGTGAATTGGCCACCCTGCTATACTGCAGCAGTGTGATATAACTGTGAAACCATGAATTCATGGGAAGCGTCAGCTCAGGCAAGGCATCTATGCATGTAACAAGGATGGTGGTTGCAAATTCTTTGTTTCCTACTGTCAGCTCTATACTAATGGCAAGCTCTGTTAGCTCTTACAAGCTGCCCAGTCACCTGTTTTCTGCTCATCTAAAAGATGAGCTCCATGTCTGCACCTCTTCTAGCCCTGCAGGAGTTGATTCATAATTGTGTAAGAGCATAGCATCCCAAGACAGACAAAGATCAAAGTACAGTCCTCCAAACCTCTTCTTGTAACGTGACATGTTGAGCAAACAAACACTGCCCTCAAAATTAAGCATTTCTGTAATAAATCATCCACACACCTTTTCCCACATGGACAGCAAGGAAAGGGTGGATGGCCCATCTGTGAGAGATGCCAGACAGTCACTCAGACTGAAATTTGTCTCACCTAATGCTGGTCATCAGCATTGAATCGAAATGAGTTGCTGTTTATAGATAATGGAGAGAAACTGGCATCTCCAGAAAGCAATTCACTCCATCTGCCTGAGACACCTATTTAGGATAGCACGAATCGCCCCGTGGTGAAATCTGTCTCTTTCCATTGACTAGAGGGGAAGCCTGCCTGACTCATTAGGAGAGATGTCTAATTTTCGGGAAGACCACGTTAAACAAGATGAATCTCACATTTAGTGTATGCCTGGAAGGCACGCAGGTAACTGGTGACAGCAAGACATCTCTGGAGCCAGACAGAGTGGGGCTGCTCAGTCCTCATCCATTTGTTTTCAGGTTGGTTTAGTTTGCCCCTCCCCAGCCTTTGCATCCGAAATATCTTGCTTTGAGCTGGGTTACTAGAAGTGGCATCTCATTTTGTCATGGTCTGGGGAGTAGATGGGAACACTGGTGTGAGAAACATGGGATCTGCAGGCTTTCTGCCACGTTGCTTCATCCTCAGCGAAACTCCTTCCCCGTGCTGCTCAGCCTATGCAAGGGAAGGAGATTTCACTGCTCCCATTTTACAGATGGGACACTCAAGGCAAAAAATGGGATGAGCAACAGCAAAGTGCACTCATGGGACTGACACAGGACTCGCTGTTCTTCCCTGTGCTCCTCTCAGACACCATGGATTATGGTTGGCTGTGCCCATGGACTCAGGGCTTCCCACTGCTGCTATCCTTCCTGGGTGAAACTGGAAAGCCAGAGGGGAGTTTTTAACTCATGGGTGGGACTTGGCGAAGCTCTTTGTTAATGATCAGGAGCACCCAATTCATGCACTAATGAGGTTGAAAGGTGGTGTTTGGGGTCTGAATTGACTGCCCCCAATCCCACTGAAGTCCCCTTGCTTATATTTCCTAGGAGTTGCCTTCAGACCTTTAGAGACAAAGGAATTTGGAAATTTAGCCCACTTTGTTGTCACCCCTGTCACCTTTGGGCTTTTTTCCTCTCCCAGATCCCCAGCTGCCCCTCAAAGCCCTCCTGTGCCAGGACATGCCACCAGCTCATGGATCATTTTGGATCGTTTCTCCACTGGGGAAGAGCTGACATCTCCTGTCCTAAAATCCCCCAAGTCCTATGCCAGTGCTCTGGGGGCTTGGAGGAAATCCTGGGCAGCAGCCTGTGGGACAAGGCTCTCCTTTGCTCATTGGAAACTCTGATGCGGGGACAGGGCAGGATGAGACCCGCCCCAAAGCATTGCTCTGTGCTGGGACATCTCAGGGAGTTGGGATTCCTATAGGGGACCCATTCCATATAGCTGCTGACACCCTGTGGCTGTTGGGAAGAAATGCAGTGACTTTCTCAGAAGGGTTGGGCAAATTTGGGTTTGAAAAATGTGCTTCCAGGAAAAAGAAAAAAGCGACTGTTCTCAGAAGGAAAAAAAAAAAAACAAAAAAAAAAGACAGAAACAAATCCCCCAGACGCTTCCCAGCTGTACTTTTTAGTGTTACCACAGGGACAAAGGTGGCAGCTGGCTGACTGGCAGCCTGCTTGTGGCTGTCTCTGCTCTGCTCCCAAGGCCATGGGCTGAGGGCAAGAAGCTTTGAAGAGCTCCCAGTTTGGTGAATGGGTGGGGGAAGGCAACCGCAAACAAAGATATAGGCCATGGCCGCCAAAAACCCAACTTTTAACTCTTTCCCCTTCCTACTCTGCATCCCTCCTCTTATAGCTTGTTTGCCACCAACTACCAAGAATACTACAGAATAATATCTTCCTTTCCATATTTTCTTTCCTAGCTGCCAAGAGATCTGTGTACAAACACAAGTTTCTCCCTTTTATAAGCAAGCATCTATAGTCAGAACAGAGAAAGCAAAAAATAAGAAAAAGGAGAGGCATGATCATCTCCGCTCTGCTTCTCAACACAAAGGGGTGGTGGTGGGGAGTTGTTGGCCCAGGACAAAATTGGCAGTGTAATAAGTTTTAGCTTTAGCCTTTGAAGATGAGAGAAGAAGCGGTCGATTGTCGTAAAGGGAGCAGGCCTGTCCCTTTAAACCACAAAGCCAGCAAAGATAGTCTGGAGTCCCAAAAATAAAGGCTTCACACTGCCTTCCTCTGTCACTCCCAGACAGAAATAGTAGTCCAGTGGGAACCATTACAGCCGTGATGAGAAGCGCCAGTCTGCTCCGATGAATGCAGCTGGGCTCAGAAGGGTGCAGGAGGCAGGAGGAGGTCGGCTCCTGGCTTCTGGGGCAGCTGGTCGGGCTCTGGTCTCCATCACCTGGACTGGCATTGCCTGCGGAGGCGAGCCCAGCACCGGGGACATGGCTCTTCCCTCCTGGTATGGAAATGAAGCACCTGAGCCAATGCAGGATTGCTCCCCATGGCCCGCTTTGTTGCCTGTCCTTTGTTTCGCCCCATTTTAAATGTCCCAAGGAGGGCTGGAGGGCTCAGGCTGAGTTCAGGACTGTGAATGATGCCAGTGTCCCAGGAGACACCAGTGTGGGGTTTTATGGCAGATCCATCTCTGTGTAACAGAGCTGTGCCTCCTGCACGCCCTTGCAGACATGTCCCCCTCTTTGGGACAGCTGGTGGCTCACTTTCATCACTGTAAACTGCTCGGAGAGTGCTAAAATCCAGTACTGGGGGCCATACGGTGCAGGACCCAGCCAAAAAAGGGCAGGATGAGACCACCAGCCAGCGAGGGATGCCCTCTCAGATGGCCCTGGGGCTGGCGTGGGGACAGTGGGTGGCAGTGGGACAGCTACGGCAGCTGCGCCATCTGCTGCACACATACAGAAGCTTCGGCCAAAAAGGAACATTTTGGGCTAGAAGTGGCCAAAAATAATTGACAGCCCATCCCCAACCCCTTCTCCTTCCCCCTTCTTTTGTGCTGGACGCACAGGCATTGCCACTCGCCTCCTCTACTTTGCCATTTCCCATGGACCAAGAAAACCTTGGATGCAACTTGATAAGGGTTGCATCCCTTTAAAAAGCCTTTAGGTATTAAAAAGGTATTAAAAAGCCTGTTTTTCTCCCTTCTGTCTTATGAGGGAGATCTGTAGAGAAAGAATAAAACAAGTGAGCTCCAGGCATTTGTAAATCTATTTTCCCGAGGGCTCTGTGAAACATCCTCAAGGGAGTGTGAAGGTCTCCAAACCTGGGGTTATTGTGTTTTGTTTCAGTTTCATGAAACTGCTCTAATTTCACCACAACAAAACCTTGGAAACATGGAAGACTTTCCCTCAAAAGGAGATCAGGCTTTGGGAAAGAGTGAGCAAATGGTAATTCCAGTAAGGGGTCTGTTTTCAAGCAAATCTTCAATATTACAGATGTTTCAAGCTGTTGTTTAGATAAAGATCAGCGTGTACCTCAAAATGCACAGGCTTTTGCATATTATATCTCCCTGACTTGGAATTTCACTAAATAACACCTACGAAACTTTGGAAATATGAAACACCAGCACTAACCTACTCTGGCAGGACTTCAAGGAAAAGCAGTTGCTCCAAATTTGGAGCCTGAGGTCCTGTTTCTTTTCTTGCAGTCACCAGTCCATGTTAGTTCCTCTGGAGTCCCCACTGCTACTGGTGTGTAAATCTGGAGTAACCTCATTGAATTACTCCAGCACAAAGCTGGGGGTGGCCACAGAAATAACTGGTTGCTCTTAAGAGTGATTCTACTGAAGTCCAAGCTATTTCTTCAGTGAAAAGGGAGGTTAAGCTCTTATATCCCTCATCATTCAACTACTGAACCACCATCTGTGCTGTTTGGCTATGGAGGGGTGCCTTGGCTAGGACCCTGCTCAGAGGCAACCTGTGCAAGGACAAAGCCAGGAGAGCCGTGTGAACTGAGGGGAAGAGCAGCACGGATGAAAGGGGGAGTAATTATGCATCTCAATACCCTCCCTCCCAAGCAGCGCTTGGCAGGTATATCTGATCCCCGCGTCTTTTGTGTCATGACTGGCACTTGCTGTATTGACGCTGAACTCCTGACCTTGCTTTGTCTCGCACCACGACCTTATGTCAAAATGGCTTTGGGTAGAATTTCATTGCCCAGGTTACCTCGAGGTCCCAGAGGAAAGTGATCCCTTGTCTCCCACGAGTGACACGCTCTTGCTGTGTCTCCCCGGCCCATGGGAGATAGATGAGGGCTATGGAGACTTGAGAAGATCATGCCCAGGCTATTCTTCCATCATCTTTCCATCACCGAAGGTTCCATTGTGTTTGCTGCATGCTCTCTGCTTTGCTTGACATGTTCAAGATAGCGGGGAAAGATCCTGTTTGGGCACCCCAGGCACCAGAAACTCAGCAGTGTTTCAGTGAGCATCTCTGGGAAGCAGTCCTGGGCTTTTTCCCAAATTCTGCTATCTAATCCCTCAACTGCAGCAGTAGTGTTTGTGGTACAGTTTCTACACTGCTAGTGACCACCCTGGGAATGCTTGTACTTTGTCCCCAGAAGTTTTCGGGCAGGACCTGTTTCTTGGTCTCTACTGATATGTGGCCAGGTATGAGCCGCTTGTACAGAGGTAACAAGCTGTACACGTAAATAGCAAGCCACGGACCTTTAGAGGATGGAGGACTCCTGCAAGCATGGGATGCTACTTTTAGAGCTCAGACATCTCCATCTCTTACACTGGAAGAAAAGTAACTAGCTGTCTTGCCTCAGACAGGACTTTGCTCTGGTACGTACAAAAGTAAATAAAGGGTCTGGGGGAAGATATGGGGCACCAAGTGAGCTGCAGACCTGCAAGTTAGGCCTGTTGGAAGCATGGTGCCTCTTCTTAACTCTGCTCTGACTTCCCTGATGGGCTGTGGTCCTTGTGCTTCACCTGGCTCAATGAAAACATCCCTAGAGATGGTCCATCAGGGCTTCCTTTGCGCTCAGCTTTTGCAGGCTCTCTGCTTTCTGATGTCCCTACATTTCATATTTCACCTGCACTTCCATGGGTGAGATGTTTTTGGGCCGGTTCAATGCTACAGGACCATGTTAGACTCATGAAATTCATTCTAACTCCTTTGATGGGGCAACTTAAGCTCTCCAACAGCTTGATCTAGGATCTCATTCCCAGCTCAGAGGTCAGGCCCCAACCTGAATGGCTCAGGCAGCCTTTCTTCTCTCCCAGGAGTCTCCTGCCTCTGTCTAAGTGGAATAATATGTCAGCACTAGCCTGCTAAATCCCTCTGGCTCTCTTAATTCTGTCTTGATTGTGCCTTGTGCCTTACCCTCTGTGCCGTACAGCTCCTTTAGGACAGCTCCCGGAAGACCTCCTAATCCTTTTAAGTGCATACAGAGGGCTTTGTTTCCTCCGTGGGGTGGTCAGCTTCACTCCCATAGACCTAAGCTGATGCTCTGCAGATGCTGGGGTGTGCTTGGCTGGGAAGAAAACACTTCTTGCTGTCCTCTACCGCTGCATTTCCACCATGCGTCTCTTTGTACGGGGAGACTTTACACTGATGGCCCTGGCTGGTGATTTACCTGTGTTAAAAATGTGCCTACTATGCCATTATTTTAAAATTCATTTGAATTGCTTTTAGATAATTCAATCAAGGGCTTTGAATACACATTTGGCTAATTCTGATTGATGTACAAGGAACCCCAGTGATTAAGGGTCTGGAGATACGTGTTATTCTTATGCTGTTTGAGGTAATAATTACTTTGCTTCCTCAATATTTTTCATTTGAAGATTTCCAATACCAGTCAATTCTTACTCTCCCCAGCCCTCCCTGGAAGTGCCCCTAATAATGATCTGAGAGCCATGGGTGAGTGGTCATACAATATGCTGGTTTCCCCCATGTCACTCTCTGAGCTGAGGGATGCACAGTGATGCATGCTACTTTGGTGGTATTTTTTGAGTCTATACTTCATACCTCAAGAACCTCCATTTACCCTTTCTTGCAGCTGCAGAAGCTGTCCCCTAAAATTCATGCAATCCATAGGTGTTTCAATGAAAGATGTGGAGAACGAAGCACTGTCAGGGTAGGTGATGCCGCTAAAGTCATACGGCCAGTTCATAGCCCAGCTAAAGTTTAAGATTCTGATTTTTCTAAGTCCCTTGCTCTAACCCTGGAGCCAAATAAGAGGATGAAGGAGAATAGAGAGCACTCAGTGTTACCAGCTCAGGTTGGAGTAAAAGGCTGTGCAAAAGAGCTTGTTGGAAAGGAGGACTCTGGATATTCACTGCTTCACTGCTCCATATCCAGTGACCTCTGATGTAATTCACCATGCTGGACTTGACCCCATGTTTTCACCATGTTTTCACTGTGTTTTCACCATGTTTTCACTGTGTTTTTCTCTCTGGGCTTGGGAGCATGTTTCTTTTCTCTCATTGTGTGTCTCCTCTTTATCCTAGTGCCCTTCACCCTCCTGCCCCAGAGCTAGGCCTCCCTATGCCCCCCCACTCTTTACTCTCTTAGCTGAGGTGGACCAAGGGCCATGGCTGCTAATGCTTTCCTCCCGCCATTCACGTTTGCTCATGTGGCATCCTCAGAAGTGGATGCATTCCTGTGAAGGCTCTCAGCACAGGTGGCTGGATGCTCTGGGGAGCCTAGGGGCACAGACCCGATGAAGCCAAGTGGCTGCATAGAGTGCACAGGGCCATTTGGAAGCTGCAGCAAGCTGAGGTTGTTGGTGGTCCTTTCAGGAAGGACTGAGGAGAGAGGGAGGAACTGAGCAGGAATGTGTTTGGTGTGGTCTTTTCTGCAGGAGTTTGTAGGGGTGGCTGTCTCTCCATTTGGTAGTGACTAGGAACATCTTGTGGCTCAGTGCTGGACACTGCAGGTGAATCCAGCCAAGTGATGTTGGAGAGGACCAACAGATTGTCTGGTGGCCTTGGAAGAACAAAAAGCATGAGAGATGGTTTGGGGTCACTAATGAGGGACCGGCTGATGGGAGAGGAGAGGAAACCTTGGGAAGACGAAGGCCTCAGTGAGACACAGCTAGCAGAGATGGCTGCTGAGGGATTTGGTCTTGATGAAGGTTGGCTGATGGAAGAGGTGGCACTTTCTGGGACCACTGCTACTCATTTGGGACTGGCTGGTAAGAAAGGTGGTCTGTGCTGAGACTGGCCTGCAGAGAGGCATGTCCCTTGGTCAGACATCAGAGACAAAATCAGAGAAACTGTTGGTGGCTTGGCGGATGAGAGCAGACTTCAATGGAGGATCAGTCTATGGGAAGTGAATGGAAGAGGCCTCATCCACTGTTTCAGCACTGGATCAGTTTTCTGACTGCTTGCATGAAAGGGGAGAAAGGGCAAACGTGGAGCTTTGTCCCCAGATGGTAATTCCCTTTTATCGGAGGCAATATTGGAAGATAAGCATTCACTCTTTCTCTCTTATTTTTTTTTTTTCCATTTTTTTTTCCTGTGGATAAACATAGATTATGAAGGTTAGAAAGGCTTCAAGGGATGTTTTTTATCTGATATTAAGTTCTTAATAGGTCACCCTGGCATTGAGAAGCCCAGGAGCTGAAAGAGTCAGCAATTGAATTACAATAACCTTTGCAGAGCACAAACCTGTCAGTGGGGCTGGGGCCCAGAGATATGTGGGACCTCATTATCTCGACCTTAGCCCCAGGGATGTCAACTGACAAAAAGGACTGGACAGAGAGTCTGGTCTGGCTGATTTCTTTGGAGAGCTTCTCTTTCAGGTTCCTCTTTCCCCGGGCCTTGAAGATAATGTGTCCCCACATTGCTGACAGGAATTGTTCCCAAGCCACAAACTCCATCCACCTGTCCAGCCCATAGCTCTTAGCAAGGGTGGGAGCAAAGAGCTCCGTCCCCCAGATTTCTCTGTTTTCACTTATGCACTTACAGTCCATCACTCTCTGCATCTCTCTGTAGTCATTTAACACCAGTACCTGAAACATATAACAGTGTAAGAACAAAGACATTTACTTGACCAGCGATATAATCTCTGGATTTTGATTTGTTTTGTTTGGAGAAAATAGTGAAAGTGCCCAAATCCTCAGCAAAGCAGGAGCTTTAGTCTGCCTCTGATACACTGCAAAGGGAAATTGCAAATGCATCTGTGTATCTCCAAGATTGAATGTGACAGGCTATGATTGAGCCTGTTGCCCTCGCTGATGCCTGGAGCTGTACGGGGCACCACGCCACCCGAGGTGTGTGTAAATGCCCGTACTCAGATCAGATTCCCTGTGTCATCTGCTACAGGGAGCAGGTCCTTTTGCGGGGATGCTTGTGCTGTCCACGTGTGCTCCCATCCCAGACTCCGCTGGGTGCCAATATCCACTTGGTGCACGCGTGTGCTCATCTTTAAGTCACTGCACATCCACTTGCTTGTGACCAAGACCCCATGGCGCGTTGGTGAGCGCGTCCTCCGTCCAGGCAGATGAGCCTCGGCGCGCAGGCTGTTCGCACACATGCCTGCATGCCTTGCTGGGTGCCTCCACACCCCTGCCTGCTCAAATATTTCCACCCTGTTGCAGGCCACTGTGTTGATGTGTGCTCTGCTGCCCGTGCTCAGCTGTGTGTTCCTGTGTGCTCTCCTGTCCATGCGTCCCTCTGGGTCTCCACACGCGCGCCTGCCTCCCGGTGTGAAAAGGCAGCTGGCTTCCTCTCAAGTGACACTGTGTCATGAGGATCCGTGGGTGTCTCAAAGCTTATTCCGTCTGGCCGCAGTCAAAGGGCCCTTTGTGGTGCTGCTCTGCACCCCCTGCTGCAGGGCTCCCAGCCCTCCGGGTCACTGCGTTCCTGACACGGCGGGATGAGCTCATCTCTGGGAGGAATCTGGTATCTCAGCTTCATGAAACAGACACTTATAAAGGACTTGTATTCATGATCCAGCCCATGTTGCAATCCATCAGCCCTCATACCATCCCATATTACTATCTGCCTCAATTTCTAAGCAATTGCATGTAAGGATTTCTACTCCAGGCCAACTATGTTGATATCTTTGTCTCTGGTCAGTCCCATTCACACACACATTGTGCTTCTGGGTATTTCTGAACCAGAAGCATGCAGGGCTTTGAGCCTTTCTGGTAGTGCTGCTTGTCTGAATTGTTTTGATCTACGGTTTGACCCCTGCTTTAGAGCTGACCAGAGTTAGGCAAGCATTTTGGGTTGTGCACCTTACAAGCTGCCACCCATGCTCTTGTACATGAAAGTTTAATTTTCATACTTTTTTTTTTTTGCATTGTTGTTCCCTTAATCTCAGTCAAAACCCACTATGACTGAAAACATCGACTTACATTCTCTTTATAAAGAACCAGGACTGGTGGCAGCAACTGGGTAAATGTTTAAAAAATAACTGTCCTCTCCCCAAAATGTTGGCTATCCCACCAGTTTGGGAGAAACAAAAGTGCCCGGAGATCTGTACCTTTCCTTCCATGACCAGTGGCTTTATGTACATCTGAACTCCTGCACCCTGGAAAATTGGAACAACTCCGTGACACATCAGAAGACCTACAGAGCTAATAGGTCCAGGGGATTCCCTTTCAGCTTATGCAAAGGGTGCTGTGAGGAGCAGGAGATGACTTTATTGCTGTAGAGTAGCCATAGGTGTGCTGCAGAGAAGCAGCTGCAGGACCCAAAAGCCTCATCGTAGTGCACATGAACAGAGTGGCACTAGGATGACCCTTGAGATTCTCCACTGGGATCATAAATGTGAGCCTGTGGTGGGTTGACCCTGGCTGGATGCCCAGTGCCCACCAGAGCCGCTCTATCACTCCCCTTCTCAGCTGGACAGGGGAGAGAAAATATAATGAAAAGGTCATGGGTCAAGATAAGGACAGGGAGAGATCACTCAGCAATTACTGTCACGGGCAAAACAGACTTGACTTGGGGAAAATCAGTTTAATTTATTACCACACAAATCAGAGTAGGATAATAAGAAATAAAAACTAAATTGTAAAACACCTTTCCCTCACCCCTCCCTTCTTCCTGGGCTCATCTTCACTCCCAATTTTCTCTCCCTCCTCCCCCCAAGCGGTGCAGGGGGACGGGGAATGGGGGTTGTGTCAGTTCATCACACGTCGTCTCTGCCGCTCCTTCCTCCTGAAGGGGAGGACTCCTCACACTCTTCCCCTGCTCCAGCATGACGTCCCTCTCACAGGAGACAGTCCTCCATGAACTTCTCCAACATGGATCCTTCCCACAGGCTGCAGTTCTTCACGAACTGCTCCAGTGTGGGTCCTTTCCATGGGGTGCTGTCCTTCAGAAGTAGACTGCTCCAGCATGGGTCCCCCGTGGGGTCACAAGTCCTGCCAGCAAATCTGCTCCACCATGGTCTCATCTCTCTCCATGGGTCCACAGGTCCTGCCAGGAGCCTGCTCCAGTGCAGGCTTGGTGTCTGCAGAGTCATTCCTCTCACATATTCTCACTCCTCACTCCAGCTGGAGTCTGTGCTCCAGGTTGGGTTTTTTCTCCCCCTTCTTAAATCCATTATCCCTGAGGCGCTACCACCACCGCTCAGCCTTGGCCAACGGCAGGTCCATCTTGGAGCTGGCTGGCATTGGCTGTATTGGACATAGAGGTAGCTTCTAGTAGCTTCTCAAAGAAGCCACCCCTGTAGCCCCCGTGCTCCCAAAACCTTGCCACACAAACCCAATACAGAGTATCCAGCAACAGGATCCTCTCTGTAAGCACTGAACTTTACCTCTAGGAATGTCAGATAGAGAACCCTTATTCTCCATGAAGGACCTGACCTCCTTCACTCTGGAATAAGGTCAACGGTGGCAGGTCTTTCCCTGATGTAGTTTCATTCTCCCAAAGTACTCACTCAATTGGGAAGCACCTGAAGCTAAAAGTTTGGATGTAAAATCTGGCAGCTAGAGTGTTCAAATGGCCTCTTCATTTGGCCAAACACGTGCCTGATGCAGACACCAGCTCTTAGAGATGCCACTGCTGTTGAGCATGAAGTCTCCTAGGACTGAGTGCCCTGCTTCATTTTTCCCTGATAGAGGGCAAAACACAATTTTTCAGTCTCAGATGACTTTCATTTTAGGTTGCAGACTTGGGGTAAGCGGAGAACAAGTGATGGACAGTTGGAGCACATGCACCCTAGATATCGGAGACCAAGGTGGCCACTGTCAGCAAAGCTCTGGCAAGGGCCAGGAGCTGTGATGCCATGTGGAGAGGAAGAAGGAGGAATAGCAGGTTTGGGGCTCTGGGTCTTGCACTGAACAGTCCTTAGTAGGGACTGGACAGCAAAGACCTCAGCCCTGTGCCATAGGTGAGTGCCAGCAGCCTGTTAATAGATCGCCTGGCAGGGCTTGTTGCTGAACACTGATCACTTGGCAGGCCATTACCTTGAAAAATGAGCTCTGCCGAGCTTGCCTTGTGTTGTTACAAACTAATGATTTGCATTGATTAGCACGTGGCTCATGAGTGTCTAATTTATCAATCAGGGAGCGCCAGGGGAGCGTGTGTAAACCATGCTTTCAAAAATGATGTCATCTGTCAATTGGCTCATGAATGTGAAAGCTGCATACACCTGACATGCTCTCCCTGGTGAGGGAGGGGAAGGACCCGGTCATCTCCTTCCCTTTCCCTCTGTTTCCAGCTCTGTAGCTGTTTCAGTTTGGGGTGAGCCCAGTAGTCCAGGTACAGCCTGGCTGGCCCCACTTTAAGCCGTAATTATTATTGTTATAGTACGGGGAGCAGCGGTCATAAACCCACTGTGCTAGGTGCTGTCCAAGCCCAGAATGAAAGACCGGTCTTTCATTTTTGTCTACTATAGATTGTAAATCCATTGCAGCCGTGAGGATCTCTTGCTATAAAAGTTGGTGGGGAACCCCAGTGGTACATCACAGTAGTCATGTACTGAGGACTGTGAAAGAAAGGGGACCTCTGTCAGCTAGGAGGTGGTCTCCTGGCTTGCAGAACCCTCAGGCTCCAAGCAGAAGGTTCCTTGCAGCTCCAAGCAGAAGGTTCCTTGCAGCATATCCCAGATCACTGCGTGCTTGATCTGCTGTGACACTGACCCACCATGAAACCAAAGCATCTGTGCCATGAACTGAAAACAGACGGCCATCAATTGCTTGTTCCATCTTTCTCCTGGCCCTGCTGAAGTAAGAGGAATCCTCCTCAGCCTCAGTGTGCTGCGCTTGCCCTGAAAGGGAGATTTCCTAGCTAGCAGTCAGGCGTGTCTCTCTTTGACCTAATTTTGCATTCTGGCTGGATTACACGAGAGGTCAATGGGTGACTCCTCTGCAGGGATTAGGCATGGCCCTGCCCAGCGTGGCCACCCATGCTCCCTGCCAGAGGCTGGCTGAGGGCATACAGAGGGAAGATAATAGAGCAATGTGTGCAGATGATAGGGATTAGCCAGTGGTAGTCTAGGGAAGCTGTTTTCTTGAAAATCATATTTTTGTTTTTTGGAAAAAAGGCCTTTGGAACTGTGTGGATGGAGAAGGGGGGATGATCCATTTTCCTTGGCTGTTGCAATGCTGTAGCAAATGTCTTGCTTGCTTGCTAACCACAAGATTTAGATCTCCTGGACAAAAAAAAAAACCCTGTAAACAAGGAACATGAAGGGATTGCAAGACCAACCTGCTTTGTTGTCCCTCCTGTTGTGTGGAGCAGATGTGCGTGCTCAGGTGTATATATGCATTCTACGGAGCGAGCATGCTGCGCCTATAGGTGCCTTCTGCAGGGGTATTTTTGTGTGTACAACTTTGGGTCTGCGGATATAATTAGACGAGTGACCACACAGATGCTGATGAGCTTGGTACAGAGTTTTAGAGGTGAGCTCTGACAGGTAAAAGCTGGAGGGCACTTGCAAGTTTAAGATGTGGCTCTCCTTTGGAAGTAAAAGGCTGGGGTTTACTCTCCTCTCCAGATCAGCTAGCTTCACCTGTGATGAGAGGGGTTACGTCATGACACATTTGGGTCTGGATAGCATGGAATGCATGAGTGTTGAGAAGACTAAACACCTGGTTTTCCAGAATCCTGCTCTCCCTATGGCTGAAGGTACTCTGCGAACTGTATTTGCATGGGCTGGCATTGTCCATGCAAGCAGCACGTTAAAACATATGTACAAGAGAAGAGAGAGGGCTGTTGGCTGCTATTAGGCACGAGAAGGAGATACCTCACCCCTTGCTTTTTCAATTAGTGCTTCTAAAGGCTTTTGGGATTGGTAGATAGACAGGACTATTGAAATGCCATGTTTTATTAGAAATTGATCTCCTGTTAATAGGCCTTAGGCAAATTAGAACAGATTACTCAACTGGAAAACACATGCCAAAACAGAGGGAAATAGGAGGAGCATGGAGTGTCACCAGCCCCTTTCCCGTCTTTGCTGAGATCAATAGAGCTACATCATGTAACCCAAATCAATGGAAAAGCAGAAATAGATGATCATCATAACGGCCTGGCTTTAGATCATACACTGTCTGCTGTGTCTTTGCCCCCTCACCATGCCAGGAACAGCCAGCCAGCAGTCCCAGCATCCGCTGGGGAACATTAGGTTCATAAAACAGGGAGGAACTGATATTGGAAAAGCAATGAAGTATTAGAGGCCCCTGTGCAGTCGTAAGACTGTGGCTGGGCACTGCTCAGAGCAGCCTGGATTGATGCACTGGGCTCCAGGGCTGCTTGGATCTCCTGGAAATGAGGTTTGCAGATGCTTAATCCAATAGTGAGAAATAATGATGGTGATTTCGGTGAGAAGCCCTGGGAGAAGGAGAGGCAGGGAGGACAAAAGAGGGATGCCTCGGGATACAGATAGGACAGAGATTGTCATGCCAGGTCTGGCTTTTCCTGCCCCAAAATATTTCTCCTCCTTTCAGAGGCAGTGCCACAGCCATGTTCACTCCCTTGCACCCAGAAGGAGACAACAGAGATGGATTCTGTGGGGTTTTGCCTTTGAAATCCACCCTTGCAATCTTCTTGGCAGCCACTTACTCACCTCCCCTGGGAACTGGGGCAATTTCATGGCCAAAATAAACCACCAGCATGACTTGAGCGGAAGCTGCTGGAGCACAGGCTGGAAGCGTTGAGGCTGGCGATGATGAATTCCCTTTAACTTCATCAGCCCAGGGGCTGCTGAAGCTGCACAAAAGCAGAGTGGTGGGAAGGGACAGGTTGGCTGAGCGAGCTATGGTTCACCAGTTCCTCTTACACTTAGTTATTCATTTGATTACTTGTAATTACTATCATCCAACCAGCATCTGCTCCTGCTGTCTGCCTGGCCGGCCATCATGATCCTGCTCCTGATCACGCTTTCAGGAGTCCTGGATGGGTTCCAAGGGCTTTATACAAAGGAGATAATGGAGGGGGCCTCATTTTGAATCTGTTGGGCCAGGAGCGATGCTCTGGGCAGGAGGTGATGGTTTTAGAAGAGTGGGAAAGAGCTGAGCTTAATTGTCACAGTGGAAATGATCCATTCTTCTGCTGCCAGTGACCAGTCCAAGCTGTTGGGACAATAAAATAGAGGTGAGGTGGTACGAGGAGTCCTGGTTTAGGAGTGTGCTTCTGAAGTGAGTCTGAAGACAATTTTGAAGACAATCGGTTGTCCGTACTTGATTCGCTGTGATTCATATAGCAGAGCAGTCTTAAAGTGTATGAACTGGATTTTTCTTGGATAAAACAAAACTGAATGATGTCAACCTGCTCCAAACACTGATTCAGTTTATGGGATCAGGCTTTGATGGGTCTGAAGTAAAGCTCCTGAAATGCATCTAGTATGGATGCCAGATTTTAGCAGAAACAGTGTCCCTTTACGGATAACTCCTTTTACACTATGCTGTTTGCTAATGTAGACACACAGTTTGGGAGAGCTTTTCCCAGCTCTGCTGCTGGCATGCTTGGTCACTTCACCTCTTTCCCACCTAACATCCACATCTGCACAATAAGGCTTTCCAAAAGAGGCCGTCCCCATCCAGCTTGGTGGAAGGATAACTTGCTGACAGAGGTTTGTGGTCCTCTCAGACCACGGGACAGGATTGATGCTCCAGTCTGGAAGGCAGGTGTTTCTGTTGCTCTGGTAAGCTTAAAGATATTTTCTTTTTGCCATGATCATGGTTTATTTTCCAGCAATGGGACTAAGTTCTTGCTAGCACCAATTCCTTCTTTGTCCTCTAAACCCACTCATTTTCTTTGACCCTTTTGATGCCATACCCATGATTTGGAGGGATTTATTGTGTCCCTCTCTTTGATCACCATATGACCCCAACCTCTAAAACCCATCTTCCTCCTAGAAATGTGATTGAGGCATCTGCCACCAGCTTGCCTGGGAGACTGTTCTCAAGCATCACCGTCCTGTGGACTCCACGGCATCTGGGGAGACCCAGATAACACTGAAAAGCACCGGTCGAGTGATGGAAGGTATCTTTTACCTTCTTTCATCTCCCAGACCCGTGGGCTTCTTGCCAGGATGCCTGTAGGGCTAGCCGTGGCCCGGGTGGGAGCTCAGGGAGGGCCAGAGCCTGTGTCTTTAAAGATTAATAGTGGTGTTTGCTCATTAAGGAGATCATTTTGAAGCCAGCGCTAGCCAGAACATTTGAGTGCAAGCATCTGTTTGCTACTGGGAGAGGATATTTATTGTCTGATACTTCAATGGATGTAAATAAACAGCCAGACCTAGATAATGTTCAGACAAACAAACAAACAGCTGCCAGAATAGGTCCCCTGGTACCTGACCTTCGGGAAGCATCATGCTGATGTTTTAATAGCAGCCGGCTTTGCAGAACGAAGCCCAGTGAATACAGCCTTGCGGGAAGCAAGATTAACGTGCAGCCTGAGCATGTTGGTCTGCAGGAGCTCTGCAGAAGTGTGTCGGGTTAAAGGAGGGCAAGGGGGCTTGGGGTGCTGAGTAGAGCATCTTGTGGTCCAGGGAGCGTGTGCCTGTCCCGGATGGACGTGTAGGCAGTCAGAACAGGTATTCCTGTGGTGGAGGAGATGAGCATGTTTGTGTGCATGTCTGGTAGTGGTGGTTGTGGCGGACTGAGCATTCTGAGACTCGTGTATGGCCCTGGAGCCCTCTCCATCGCTTCTGGCTCCCCTCTTGTCTTGCAGAGGCGCTCATGGTTCACAGGCAGTTTCAAGGTGAAATCCCTACTGGACTGTCAGTCAGGCTCTAATCCCACAGCCTAATAAGAATAACTTGAATATAAGAATACCCATACTTCAGTCAGAAGAAAGCTCTAGCTATGCCAGCACCCCAGCTGTACATGGGGTTTGTGGCTGATGCTGGCAAAGAAGAGCAGGAACAGAATAAACTGCTGGCACATGCTTCAAATTCCCTACAACTGGCAATGTGGGGAGCTTTCTGAGGAGAGATTGTATCTGCATCCCTGACTTTAGTGGTGATCACTTGCATGCTTTGATGAAAATCTTCTCATTTCCCCTTCACAGGCTCTACTTTTGATTTTTTTTTTTGCTAACCCAAATGCCCTGGTCCTAGCTGGTGCCTCGGAACCAGGAATAAATCTCTGTCAAGAGAAATCGCTGTTGTGTTTTTCAATGCTCAGGAATGAGGAGAATGTGCAGGAAAGGTGGAGATCCTCTCGGCTCTGTGCCTGGGGTCAAACATAAAGCCAGAGGTTAAGACAGGTAAAGGGATGGCTTCAGTTAATGGCCAGACTTCTGGATGCAAGCTACGATAATCACCTCTTTGCTGGCACAGGGCTTATGTGATCTGTGCAGCGTGAGTGAATGTCTGCCAGACTTTCTGGCCTTCTTCTCAATTTTCTTTTTACTTAGCTGCTAGATTTAATGAGAGAGAGACATTTCTGCACTTATAGCTGTTGGGTTATGTGTGCACAAGTGCACGTGTGTGTGTTTGCACATGTACGGTGGAATGAGCCCTGTTCCTCCCTCCCTCCCTGCTTCCCGCTCTGTAAAATAATGATTTTGCAGGCAATTAGGCTAGCAATAGCTGTTAAATCACTTCTGAGTATTTCTGTTTTCCTGGTGTGAAACCTCTGCAATCTTTTACCTGCACCAAATGCATAGGGGAGATCCCTGGGGGCTGTGCCTCCTGTCCGCGTGGTTTGTTAACTCCAGCTGGCTGTTTGTCTAGCCTGCCTCTTCCATCTTGGAGCTCCTTCTCCTCTAATGGGGCCTGGCAAAGGCTGAGGACAGTGACTGAGCCCTGGGGTGATAATTGGCTGCTTACTTATCTAGTGGCCTACAGATCTGACCCTGACAATGCTGAAAAATCAAGGTCAAATAGCAAAGATGTAAAGTTTGTTTAGCCCAGTGATCAGCAGTGAGAGTGAGGGTCTTCTGCAGCCCTCTGACAAGGATGAGCAGCCACAAGGGACTGGGGAGGGAGGCAGAGCTGAAACAGCAGGCCAAGTCCAGCGTCCACTCCCCGAGAGTGAGAACTTGGTGCAGGAAAGTCTCCATGGGAAATAAGAAAGGTTCCTGCTGTGGGGGCATTCGAGCTGCCCTGGGCAGAGCCCCAACAGGGAGACTCCTGTGTTTCTCAACCTGCAGCCCCTTCTGTCTCCTTCCTTTCTCCTGACTGTCCTAAGGGGAACGACTCATCCTGAGTCTGTTGGCCTCTTTGCCCTTGGCCTCATGGGTGAACCATATCAGTGTCCACTTTCAAGAAAAGAGACTCTGAGGAGCTGAATTCACCCATTCGGGACCGCGGACAAGAGCGAGCCCTTTCTTCCCAGGCAGTCAGAGCCAGCGGGAGCTATGGATGCCTAGGTTTGGGCTTCAGGCTCTGACTTCTGTGAGTCGATGTTGTGGAGTGCGTTGCTGTCATCACCAGATCCATCAAGATGACAAACTGCAAATCCTCTGGTGCCATTTGAGTAACCCCACAGCCAATGCCTGCACGTGCACCCACTTCTGCAGAGGTTGATGGATAGCACGTAGGATCTGAGCAACCCTGAGGACCTTCCACACCCTTTGCTGTCAGAGGGAGCCCCTCTAACTCCTCTCTGCCTCATTTCCCCTATCTTTCCTGGGGGAATAAGATTTCTTTCTTGTCATACAGCAGGTGGGGAGATCGAGGAAGGCCAAAGATAAGAATCTGTATATCATTGCTACCCTTGGCTCATACAGGCTTTCCAGACCCTTTATCATTCCCTCTCTTTCTTTCTCTTTGCCTTTCTAATATAGAAGATGATTCAGGCTCAGTTTCTTGGCTGAAAGGATGATACAGAAGGAACAAGCTCATGGACTGTGCCAGGGAACAGTGGGAATAGGTCTTGATACCATAAGTTCTGTACGGCTTGTTATTTCCTTTGGGTTGGAAGGGTGCTTTTTGCTCAGCTATCAAACTGCATGCAAACCAGGGACTGGGAGCCTTTGGTTAGGAAGGTATGGAGATCGTGATGTGGAGCATGAAGCAGATCTACTACAACTTTGTTTCTTCTAGGGAAGGGTAGTGTTTTTGTGTTGCTGCAGGATAGAAGATTTTCTGAAGATGAAAGGCAACAGACTGAAAACATATCAAGGGAGCTAAGGAATGTGGATGCATCTCTGAAACACATGGCCATAGGATTTGCCGAAGTATAGAGCCTCACAAGATCCAGAAGGATCTGACACTCCTGTGGATAGCTAGATTATTCTGATTTGTGATTACAGTGTTGAAAGGGATTACAAATCTTCTTCAGCTGCTTTTGAGCTCAATCTCTAGGAATTGGTTTTAGACAGGTAAAGAAAACTCTGGTGTTTTGTACATTGTCTTCTCTATTGCTGGGTCACTGTCATGGATAGACTGGGACTGTGCATCTGGTTCCTTCTCATAATTCCAGTTATTGATGTTCCGAAGTGACACCCTGTTATGAGATGTGGCTGGAATCATAAGGTGCCATATTTGTGCAGGATTGATTTCAATATCTGATATATGTAATCAACAAGAGAAATAGTCTGTGTTGTATTGTACACTCTGCAATAATATATTGTCCCATGGAACATTAGCAATAAGGACAATAATATTACCTGACTAGCATTTGAGTGAGTCAGTGCTGCAGACTCCTGTGTGGTTTTTATCTTTTGCTCATCATCACCACAAATTCTTCCCTTTGTGCCATCATTTTCAGCTCAGTAGATTTGTCCAGGCAATGACAGTAACACAGTGATAGTGCAAGATAAAAGTGAGCGGGCTCTGGATTGTTCTACAGTGCTCCTGTGGCAGAAGCAGTTCAACCTGCTTTATCCTTTAAGTGAGGAGGCAGGGGAAAAGTTCACTTTGCAATGACAGTGGTTGTTGTCCAAAAGACCTGGACCACAATGCATTTCTCCAACAATTATTTTACAGTCTCCATGGAAGGAGGAAAAATACTCATGTTCTCTCCCTGCTTTTGTTTTCGCTCTGCAGATCCGTGTGGACGGCACCACCAAGAACACACTGGAGTATGAGATTGTGCAGGTGGTGGATACTGGCCCCATTTTACGGGATATGGCCTTCTCCGTGGATCATGAACACCTCTACATCATGTCTGAGAAGCAGGTAAAAAACTCCATCAGTCCATGGTACTTTGAAAGCTTTTAGCTTGATCATGCTATGGACATCCAGAACTGCACACGAAACTCTGATAGGGAACAGAGTTACTACAAAGATGTGCTCTGCTGTTGATCTCATTACTTTGTTGGGCTTAGAAACCGTTGCATTTAGACACTGATGCAATTTTTGAGGGGCCAGGGGCAGAGAACTAAGGGAGCAGAAACCACCCCAGCATTGCCTTATGTAGTACATGTCCTACTGGCTACATGACAAGGAGTTGCTCCTGCATCTGCTGCATACCACATTGCTCTCCACCCCCATTCAAACTGTGGCTACATCTGCCACAGATATAGATAAGCGTAACACTGAATCATTTGGCTTCAGCTGGAGTATTTGGAGAAGCTGGAGCCTCTTTGAGACACAGCGATCAAGAGTGTAGGACGCTGCCTGCCAGGGTGCAGGCCAAGCTTAGTGTGACATGCTATTAGTATTAGTATTGAAAATACTTCCAGCTAGATTCCAGGGAAGGACCAGTCTGGGTGTTCTACATGGAAGCGTGGCTGATTTCAGCAGAGTGCTTGGCCTTAGGAAGTTTGCTGCTTGGGGTGGGAGGAGGAAATAATTTTGCATGAAGAAATTCATTGTACATAAATAGTCTTGTGGACATGCAGGGTCTTGAAGTACTGTAACTGGTTGATTCATGAGTACTTCTAAGGAGCTTTAGATCCAGAGACAAAAGGGAGCAATGAGGGATTTTGGTAGGGTGATGGCAGGTGCCCTACAGTGAAGCTTCAGTTCAACTGGAGGCCACCAGTCCAAGTGTGGTGTGTTCACCCATACATTAAGGTTCAATGATTCATTGAGCAAGTGTTACCCGCCTGACCTTGGATCCTGTAAGTGGCACCAAACATAAAACACCCATTTGATGTGTTTCTTATTGCCTTCATGAATTACCTGGAGGACGTCTTGCTTGGGAGCACACATTCCCATAGCACTTTCAGAGCAATGTGGTTTCCTCCCAGTATCACCCAGTTCCCTCACACCAAGATCTCCCCTAGATGTCATGTGTTGTGCTCCGACCCTCTGACAGCACTGTGCTGGAGTGGCCAACAGTTGGCAGTCTCCAGGATGGAGATGAGCTACAAGGTCCTCTCCTCTCACCCACCCTCGTGGCAGTTTTACCACCGAATAAGTCCTGCCTTAAAAAAGCAACAGTAAATGATCATTCCCTCTTCACCTGCCATGATTTTATAGACCCTCCTCATATCCTCTTTGGGTGGCCTGTTTTCCAGGTTGCAGCTAACACTGAAATTATTAGCCTTTACCTAAGCTAGGGCAAGTTTTCTCCTGGCCCCTAAGGCAAGGATACATGCGGTTTTTGGAGGGAGGTGTTTAGCATGGTTGTCATGGTCCCGGAGCTCAGATGTGGCAGGCTGGCTATCCTTCTCCCCATGCAAAGTCGGGAGGTTATATTTCCAATCTAAGACTGTCATTTCTTCTGCTTGAATAATTTCATTTTAAATGTTTTGTGTCTCTGTGATGTCTCTGACCCTCCCCTGGAGCTATGGATATTTATACCTCAAATTCAGAGTGGGGAGGGGAGCAACTCTGTACATTCACCTTTATTAAAGAGGATGAAAGATGATGATAACTCAGGAGAAAGGACATGATGGCAGGGCTGGGATTGCCTTCTCATCTGCCCCGTGCTGGGCAAGAATAGGATGTCACCTCCAGCACTGAAGTGAAAACAGTCCTAGTCACTTGTTGGGATGGGGTGGGACGCCGGAGGCAGGTGACGTTTGTGAGCTCCTGCAAGACTTTGGTCAAGGCACCATTCCTCTTTCTCATCCTTTTACTCTGCGAGTCCGTCCTTTCCTTTGAGCAGAACAGGGCTACCCACAAGGTCAAAGCCCTTAAGCATGATGATATGCCAATAATCAATCCACTGACTTCAGATTTGCTCAGTGTCCTTTTTGTGCACGCCCATTTGACAACAGGTCACCTCAGATACCACCGCTGGCTTTGTACAGCCTTTCAGATTTACGGAGACGATACATTTGACCTCTTTGGGCTGGTTGGTCTCATAACACACCTAGGAGCTGTCTTGATTCTCTCTAGGAGAGGGCAATGGGACAGCTCTGTTCACTCACTTCCTTAAAAAATGAGATCTGGAACAAGAGGAGCAACTTGGTTTTCCTCCAGAAACTTCCAAGACCATATTCTTGCTGGTATGTTGACTACCTGCACTTCCCTGACCATTACAATGTGAGCAGACTCCTTTTGTGGTTGGCTATGCTGAAGCACAAGCTTAAACAGGCTTTTTAGGACCACAATTTGTTGGTGGAGCTCCATAGAGAACCCAGGAGCCCTGAGTCCCCCGTGATTTATTCGATCATCTCCCCGCACCCATCTTTGAAGGCCAAGGGTGTCCGTATGACAGAGGTTAGTGAAAAGGGTATGGGCTATTATTATTTAAAATCTGATCTGATGTTGTGAAACACTCAACACTACAGAAGCCTTTGCCCGTCTGATTTTATCTGCAACGTAGCAAGCAGTGCGAACGACAGCACTGCCGTCACGGCAATGCAGTCGCTATCTGTGTGCTCATGATATTACACCCCTCAAGTGCTTGAATGAATTAACATTTGTAGAGCCTTGGCGGCTGAGAGTGGGCGCAGGGGTTTGCCTTCACTGGAGGCAGGACTATGAACTATGGAGGAGTGCAGGCTGGCCTTGGGGAGGCTATATCCCATCCACTCTACAAGCCAGGTTTTTTTTCACAAATGGGTGACTTATCAGAGGTTTTCACTGCCCACAGAAATCCCACGGTATTATGAGGTTCGTGGAGATGAGGGACAGGAGGGTGATGGCTTGACCTGACCTTTCAAAGCCAGGCAGGCACAAGGGCTGGTCCTATCCCTGGGGAAGGAGGAGATTTCTCCTCCCTCCACCTGCTGGGCTGAACCCTGGCTGTGCCCCAGATGTAAGAGTGGTTCTGTTGGGTGTGTAGCAACTCCATTAAAAGCAGTTTTGCCAGGCTCAGCTTCATCACTCACCAGTACTCAACAGGAATGGAAGTCCCAATGATAAAGCCAGTTTCTCCAGCTTGTCCCAGTCCTACCACGGCTCTGGCAGTCGCAGCAAATATTGTTTTGCCATGCCCCAAACTATTTTGCAATGAGGTGTTAGGACTCAGCTCAGCAAGGCATCCTTTACCTTGAAACACCTTCAATGAGCTGTCGAAATAAACCTGGCTGCAGGAAGAGGCTTTCTTGTGCTGCAAAAAAATATATCCCCTGGCCTTTTTAAGGTCAGCTTCTGCATGGGAGCACTTTCCTCAGTGCACTGGGTGATTTTGGGGATGTACATGGGGCTTTTCATCTGGAGCTCAACTCCCTGGGGCTCCAAGGGGAATTGGGGGGCTAGCTCAGCCCTGTGGTCCGTGGCTGAAACAGGTCTTCCCTTGCAGCTCCTGTGAATGTCAAGAGGTGACAAGCGGCACTTGTTGGCGTTATCAGATGTGCTGGGCTCTCAGGAGCAAGATGCAGCAGCTTTGTACCATCAGAAGAGTTCCATTATGTATAAATACGTATTTTACAGGGAGGTTGATTGAATGAGGGAGAGGGAAACATTTGTCACCAAAACCCAGAGACACGGTATACAGAGGTCCCATTATTTCGCAGAGGTGCGGGTTTCAAGTGTGAATGTCTGTTTCAAGTGCCTGTCAACAGAGCAGGGAAGGATTGGTGCATCCATGGGATCCCTCATGCTTTATTAGATCTGCTGTTTAGTCCCAGCCTTCACAAAAGGCTCCAAATTACAAACTGGATGGTGTTCCCCACTGAACAGAGGGTCTTGTGTGGTGGAGGTAGGGAGGGAGCTGCTCCAAGGTGTAATTTCCTCACTTCTCTGGCTGAATGGCACTTGTTCCTGTATTGAGGTGTTCCCTGGGAGTCATGGGGGGTTTCGGTATGTTGGAGGCTTGGGATGTTTCTTTTTCCTTCTTTGCTTCTGGTGTGCAGACACCGGAAAGTCTTCTGCCTCACATGCTGATATGAGGGGATGAGAAGCAGATGGGAAATGCTGCTGGAGGAGCAGGGGAAGGAGGCGTGCGGTGTCTCTGCATCTCCTTTGCTCCTCATCACACACTCACATGCCTCCTCAGGCCCCTCTTCCTCCTCTAATCTCTTTCTCCTCCCAAATGAGAGGCCTGAGCCTACAAGCTCCCTGGAGCTCTCTGCAAGGGTTAAGATGTTTCTTTCACCCCTTCCTTATTATTCCTGCCTCTCTCTCTGATCCCATTCCTCTTTGTGACCCTGGCCTCTCATTTACAGACTTGCACTTGTTTTTCTGTCACTCCTCTAGTCCTGGCACCCCTGTTCCTTTGCTCTTTCCTCTTCTAGCTGCCACCAGCTGCTGGCTGACCATGACTTCTTGCCTCCTTGATGCTTAACTGTTGACATGCATGTGTAGCCCAGCTCTATATATCAGGAGGTGCAGGATGCTCATTTTCCTGTTGTGGCTTTGGACTAGTATTTGGAAGGTCACCTCCATCACCCCCTAAAATATCTCTATTTCTGCACGTTGGACTCCTGGGTCTCTCCCAATGCCGAGTGTGTTTTGCAAAGCTGACACAGCACCTAGAAGCAACTCCAAGACACTAGAATCTCAGCTTTTCCCTTTGATATAGAGGGACCAAAGGGATGAGCTAGAGAAATTGAACTTAAAGGCTCAAAAACCAGAAGGCAAACAGCAAGAGGCCCCAACTTTGTATTATTAAAATTCCAAGACTTTGAGCTGCCTCCTACTTTTGGTTTACTAATGGCTAGGGAAGACTTTGTTCTGCAAACAGTTTATGAGTAACCCTACATTTGACTCAAAGAAGGAGATTTGCGCTCTCCCTCTGTGCAGGCAGGTTTGTTTTGTGCAGGTGAGTCAGCTTCATGTTCCTGTGGGAAGTTGTGCTTCTTCCCTGTAAACTAGCAGAAAGTCATCCATGATCCGAGAATAAATCACATCTGTGCAGTGCTCTCATTCCCTAAAACCATTACAATATGTTGAAGGTGAGACTGGTAGGGTCATGTGTAGCAGAAGCAGATAGGTATTTTGGGGGCTCTTTTAAACTTTGCCAAGGAAATATCCAATAAGTGTGTACTTCAACTAAAACATGGCAGAAACCACATTTGGTAAAAATTAAGTAACAGTATCACAAATCATGTTGACAGAGTCTTTTTGGACTTTCTGTGTCTGTTTCTCATTAAAATGGGGAAGGCTTATACCTATTTGTCTCCTGAGATTTATTCTTCTTCACTTTGCCGCTGAGTCACTATCTGCAACAGAATTACTGTGTGCATATTAGCTGCAAAAGAAGAGGTGGTGACTGGTTAGTTTACTTCTGATTTCATGACCAGTGATTAAAATCTTGCCTGCTGCTTATGTTATCATATCAATTAGTTAAAGCAATCATTAATAACTTTACTTAATTATAGCTTAATTTCTTCAAATGTGGTCTTTGCACAAGATTTCAATTAGCTTTAACTCCTAGGTTTGGAGTGGCTGGTTCCAGGGGATTGTCAGTTTGAGTCTGTCCCCAGAAACACTGGCTCAAGATCACAAGTTTTAAAAATAACTCAAGAGTTTTTCCCTTTTAATTTGCATTTGTTTGTTTGTGAGCCATCACGTTGCGTGTGGACTATGTTTTTCATCATTGGTCCAGAACCAGAAAAGACAGAAATTAATCTTGTTTGAAAATAGAAAGCTGGGATTGTCTAATAAGTATGACTTCTTGACCTAGGGATTTAAAAGCAGCAGAGACTCCCATAAACTGTAAATTTTGGTGCTGCTGCTGCAAATGTCTATCGTTCGACTCTGCTGTCTGGTAGGTTCTTGGAGTATTGACTGTCATCTTGTAGAAGGGGCTACTGTGCGTAGTGTGAATGACGACCACTCTGTGCACATCCGCTCTTTGGAGATGGTCAGGTCTTCTGCAGGACTCCACTGTTCAACTTCAGAAAGCCAGGAAGGAAAGAAGAGTTGACAGTATAGTCTCTTCCTTGGAGTAATTGTCTGCTCGTAGACCAGACTGACATCCTAGGTAGGATCAGGGTCATCACAGCTTCTAACAGGTCCAAGTCAAGCATTGAGATGCACGCTCTCTTTGCGAAGATGCATCGTGTTAGGCTTTCTCTCAGTCCTCAGTGAAGAGGACTCCAAACTGCCCATTTCATTGCCCAGCTACCCTGCTTTTGGGCAGTCCTGAACAAAGCAGGGAAGAACAATTCCTAGAGTTCAGTCAATCTCTAGCAAGTAATGAGTGTAATCCCAGTTGGCAGCAAAGGCAACTTTTGTTCTCTTCGACTGTTCTTTCCTGCCCCTAAAATACCACTCATCGCCCTCAGCAATATCAGAGGCTGAACTCTGCTCTCCCCTGCGTTTGCTTTCACCTAATTAGGGGCCTGTTAAATAAGGTCAGATGCCTTCTGAGAAATGACTGCATGGGTGGAAAATCCTGCATGATGTTCAGCTAAGGACGGAAAAGACACTGTGTGAGTGCCTGTGTTTTTCAACCAAGAATGATAGAAGTAACTTGGCCCACTGGCAAAACTGCAGGACATTGTGCTGCTGACTCTTTTGAAATAATTCTTTATCAGCAAAAGGCATATTATTGCAAAAAGTTATAGTTTAACTTGATTTTAACTTGTTTGCTACTAGCACATGGGTATCCCAGGAGTAAGAAGTTGTGGGATAATTAAGGAAGTGGTGACTCCCTTAACCTCCTGCTAGGTAGGTTGCATGCACCAGCTTTGCGGTTAAGAGGCAGTCCAGAATTTGGGAGACCTAGAGTCATACGCTGCCTTGCTCACAAAGTCCTTGTACACCTGTGGCCAAACCACTGTAACTCCATGTGTCCTGAAGGTACAGGAGATATTTCCAGGATCAGGACCTCTTTTGGAGCTCTCCGCAATTCCTGCCACTGGCTATTGAAAACTTAGGTCTCCTCCTGACACCTGAGGCTGGTGTGCATGGCCTGATAAGAGCTGGAAAGCTTTGCTGGATCCCAAAGTTCAGAGGGACTTCTGCTACGTTACCATCAGGTATCCAGTCTAAGCTCTGCTGTGTGTGGAGAGAGGGGAACAAATCTTGAGGGAATAACTGTTCTCCTCTTTGTAGCTATCCTGTAGATGACACTAAGTTATAGCTTTCTTGGTCCCGTCTAGAGGAACGTTGCCAAACCCAAGCTGTGTGGAGGAGTTTGACAGTCTTTCACTGGAGGGAAGGTTTTAATACAAAATGTAGGTCCGTATTGCTTTGCTTCATGCTTGGCCTTTGCTTATTCATGCCAGAACCCTGTCTCATCGAGACTTGCCCCATCCCAGAGAAATGACTTCTCTGCAAGCACATTGCATTAATCACTGTGTTCCAGCTGGGAGGGAGTGTATCAGTGCAACTGCTCAAGTACTTTGAATACAGGTATCCTAGCTGTAGAGTCTAAACCCTGCTTGCTGGCAAGACACTAATTCATATAACTGCCTTCTGGGTCAGACCACTGCTGGAGAAATTTTACAGCTGATGAGCAGGGGGGACTGAGTGACATGTCCTTGGTCATGCCATGCGCTTGGGACAGAGTAGCGCATCAGAGCCGAGTCTCCCAATCATCCCTGGGCCAGTGTTTGTGGTGCATTTATGTCCATACAGATAGAGTCTTTCTCATTAAAAACCTATCTTCAGTCACAATGGTGGCATATTTGTGCCTGAACTCTACAGTTATGCCATCTTCTACATGTCCAATGTTTGAGGGTAGAACTATGGCTTTCACACTGCCATCTGCGGATCCGCATTTGGCTTGAACTTCAGCAATGCCTAATGTCAACATTCATCTCTTAGCTTGCCAAAGAGTCATTCCCATGCCAGGATGCTTCCTCCACAGGCTGCTCAAAGCAGCAGAGCAGGAGCTGCTACCCCCTGCCTTGCACAGAGGACAAAAGATGAGTAAGACTGAAGGAAAGAGTGAGCAGTGCCCATAAATGCAAAAAAACATTTGTGGAGTCATTCCCCGGGTGAGAAGCGGCAGGGACTATCGATCCTCAGGAGCGGGTGATGGGTGGGAAGCCATGCGGACGTGTCCCCTGGGGCACCGTGCTGCCCAGCACAGGGTGTGCGGGTCATCCGGCACTATCGATTGCGGTGTTGTTCCTCTGCGGTGTGGCCTCGCTGAGTCAAACACAGACTGCTCAGCAGACCTACCGCACTGTCTGGGGAAAAGGAGGTGGATCCATGGAGTTAAATGCATGGCTCCTCTTATTTTCAACAAAAAATCCGCTCCTGTCTCTCTGAGTCCCAGCGGACTGGTAGGTTGTGGTTTCAGCTGGGAATAGGTCAGAGTATTAAGGGCAGCACAAGGCATTTAGCTGGAAATCTGAAAATCGCCATCCTTCCCTCCCCCAGCCCCTGACCCTGTAATAGACCCAGAAGAAGAGGAGAAGAAAGAGGAAACCTAAGAAGCTGGTGATTACATGTGAAGCCTGGCAGATCTGTAATCCTGGACTCCATTAAACATCTGTCTCCTGCAATCTCACTGACAGCCAGGTCTCCTCCTCTCCTCTGCCTCACACAGACCTTACATTTGCAGGTTACTTGAAAGGAAAGCACCAGTTGTTAGTCGTCCCCCCGCTTTGGTATTCCACTCCAGCCCAGCCTGGGCACCAGTGCTCCCAGAGAGCGGGGATATGGGAAAGACAGAGATCCTGGCTTAGAGATATAGGCACTTCCATACCTCTTGGGTTTAAGCTTTTAAGTCTAACACATGCTTGAGTGCTTTCCCGGATTGGTGCCCGGTGGCTGTCAGGGACCGTTCTCTTAATCATTGCATTTTTAATATGCTGCAAAAGTTGCTTCCATTGCAGGCTCATGTATCTTATTACTTTCTTTGAAGCAAGTATTTGCTCTCTTGGGGCATTTCCTTACACCATAAGTGCACAGACTTATCATTTTCTAATGCCTTTTCTATTTTTCATGTGATACCTCTGAACTCCTAAGCATAGTCCTTGTTAGTGGGAATTAATAGGCATTTTTTTCTCAGACTGAGGGATAACTTTTCTAAGTGCCCCAGAATTTGCTATGTCTTCTATACTCTTGGCTTATTCTGCTAAATATCTCTCATCACTTTATATTTCTTGATATAGTCATTATCATTATAGATGTGTGTAGCAGGAACAGGAAAATTAAACCCATTCCAGAACCTGCCCTTGAAAGGCAAACTGGCTTTTATGTTCCTTTCCATTAAAAAATAACTTTAACGTCATACTGTGATGTTAAAGGTTTTCCAAGTTTTTTCAGTTTTTTTGTTTGTTTGTTTGTTTGTTTTGTTTTTTATTTTTCAGTTTGGAGACAAGTGTACTCAAGTACCCTGAAAATTATATTCTTGTTTTATCTCCTAACTGGGAGAGAAAATTATGGGAAGCCCTCAGACTTAATTTGGTTTGTCTTACTTTACTTTTTTCCTTAGAAAGGTATTTTGGATGAGTGACCTGAGCCCTTGGTCAATACTTTGATGTACAGGGTATATCTGTGGTTTGTCTGTAGTATAGGCTTGGCCTGCTTAGCCACCTGTGTAGACGGACAGTGCAGCCCAAGACAACACCCAGTGCTGACCACACAACTGTGGTTGTGTCTATATGATAAATGTAGCAAGGCTAGGGTTTTCGGGTAGCTGGGAAGATTTGAAGGAACAGAAAAATCAATGCAGAAAGCTGTGCGGATAGATCAGTAGGCATTTGCCTGCCCATTCAGTGGATGTTGTACATCGATAGGACAATTTCTCTGCCAAATGCCACATGTGTCATTACCTGAATAAGAGTCAGGTTAAGGTTGGGACTTTTTGAAATAATGGTCCTTAAACTCTTAGGTCTGCTGTCTCATGCCAATCCCAGCACTATTCACATCATACTGACTCCCTGGAAATCCTTTCCTTCAATTCACCTGATGAATTCGCTTCTTTTCCTCTAGCCCTGAACTCCTATGTAAAAAACTGCTCTAGTGTTCCTCCTCTGAGAGCCTGGATCCATGGCTGACTTTGTGATGTATTTATGAACTTGTAAAGCTCTTTGGATTTCTTGAGGATGAAAGACAGTGTTTGTGCAAGATCCGTGCTCCCATGACATCATTTGGGAAGCTTTCTCTGGAAGGAATGCTTCCCAGCACTGTTGAAGTTCATGTGTCAGTAGCTTCTGCCTCAAAGAACAGAGGTAACCTATGTGTTTCCTCCAAACGTCACATCAGGAATGTGTTTTGATGGAGTATCCACTCCAGGGTGATTCACATAATTAATGTTGGATTCACAGAGCACTGGCACAAAGGACACAGGCAGACATTTGCACTGATCTAGCCTCCATCAGGACAAGGTATCCTTTTTTTCCCAGCAGCTGTACGAATAAATGCAATAAACCAGGGAACATTCCCTGGTGCTGAGACCAAATGGCACGGTGTGGCCTGTGCCTGTAGATCTCAGCTCTCTTACTCTCCCAAAAGAGGGTAGCTCCATCCAGAGTGTATAGGGAATAAACCCATGCCATTCCTGGACATTGTTTGAGAGACTGCAATTTAAACAGTCAAACCCATGCAAGAGACCATAAAGAATTTGACAGTGTGGACTCTCAGGGCTTTGCAGCAGCTGTAGGAGGATCCATAGGAGTCTTGCCTCCGCACCACTGGTCATCCTGAAGCCTTTGGCCCTGGGAAGGGAAGCCTGTGTATAGAGAGCTTTCAGGGCCAGCAGTTAGAGGGATCCTTTTTTGGCTTCCTCATGATATCAAATCATCTGCCAGCCGTTGGATGGAGGAGAGGTACGTAACTCCCTGATTGCTATTTTTGTGTTCCCTATAATTGTTTCTGAAAACAGTGTTGACATTTAGGCAAGGCTCTTCAGGCAGCTGCTACTGCAAACACTGAGCACTTTGAGCCTCCCCATGTGCTCTGGTTGGGCTGAAGTGTTTCATGCTTTGCTACAGCCGGCTCCGAGTGAAATGCTGGTAAGGGACAGGACGTGTTTCACCCACAGGATGCAGTGTCGAAATGAGCCAAGAGAGATTTGAAAACCCTTTCGTCTCCAAAACAGATGGGGAGATGTTTTTCTTTTCCTTCTGAAGGGAGCTGTGTGCTCTGTTTTTCATGAACAGCACTCCCAGGCTTTTCTTAGCTTGCAACCCTCTCACAACGACGTGTCCATCGCTAGGCGAAGAGAGGTGAAGAAGCAGGGCGCAGACCTTATGTCACATTTTTTAGTGAGTCCTCACCCCTGAGCATCTTTGCGTTCATTGTGGTCTCAACTGACACCACTGAAACCAAAGGGCATTTGCCACCTGGGTCAGATCCAGAAACTAGTGCAAAGGAAGACTGTTCTTGTTCTCTGTGAGCTGTTTCATGTGTAAAGGAAACCCTTCTCCTTCCACACTAAGATACCAAGAAAGGCTTGGGGGTTCACCTGCCTGTGTTACAATCACCTCCAAAGTGGCCTTTTTATTTGCTGGTTCAGATTTTTTTCCTCTCTGTCTCCAAAAGCATTATCTGTGCCCGAGACTTTCACCTCAGGCCATTAACTGGCAGGTTGGTCATTGCAAACCACTTGGCAGTGACTGATTGTGGGGGTCTCTTTTGCTATGGAAAATGTGGAACTGATTGTCTGGGTGACCCCATTTGACCTCAGGAATTCTGCATTTAACCTGGCTTTGGACATAATAAACTCCAGTAATTAGCAGAGAAATTCAGCAGTGACATGTCTAATTGATTGGAAATGCCGGTCCCCAATGAGACACGAAGCTGTGCTGAAGGGAGCCCCCTGACAGGCGGGAGTGTGGGCTGTGAGGGGGTCATCGGGATGCTGTCAGGAGGCAGGAAAATGCAGGGAAGGAATGTGAAGCATGTTGTAGGTTTGCTTTTCTTTCCAGCTGAGAATGCTGCAGGTTTGCTTTTCTTTCCAGCTAATGGACTTGGTGAACATGCTATCCATCACTAATTACTTATCCCTACACTCAGCACTTTCCCAAGGTTGAGCTCGCACCTTTGGGAAAATCCACCTAATGTCTGCACAGTCCATCTTAACCATGTGTTTGCAAAGAGAAAAACACCTTCTGTGATCCTCATCCAAAAATCCAGCAGCTTCTGCCCCACGAAGGAGGCAAGTATGGGCCCTGTTTGGGAGCATATTGTCTTTTTCAGGTTGTGGGTTGATGATACCTTATCTCCTGTGTCAATACGGATCTGTGATATCCCTTCCCAGGTCTTACGTTTGTGCTTCTAAACTAATGATAATTGAAAAAAAAAATTGAAATTAATTTCTTGGCTTGGCTTGTGCTTAAAGCTGGCCAATTTATTGACCTGGTTCGTGGCAAGACCTCAGGACCACCTGTGCACACACCTTGGAGGATGGTACTCTGTGAGATGGGACCAGGAATGGCCTGGGAGTGTAGGAGGGATTAACTTCATCTGCTGTTTGGTCTTTTT
>VZTL01037896.1:0-17413 GCA_013400535.1 Scopus umbretta | reverse complement strand
GATTCTATGATTTCAGTGTTTACTTGAGGGCACTGAAAGGGGAGGCCAAAGTTTGAGCGGATCTTAGCAAATCTGCACCTTGGCAGAACTGCCTAGAAAAAAACATTCCTCTTGCTGGTGCTGTCCCACTTACATCTGCCATGACTGCTGCCCCAGGATGCCTGCACTGAAGTTATCTGCCCCAGCTATGCCTGAACCTCCCTCCATGCAGCACCCAGAGGAGCTGCTACAGCAGCACACACTGAGACTGCTTTTTTTTCCCCTTCTTCTTTTCAAAATGCATGATCAATTCCCAAGACCCTCACACAACTCCATCTGCAAGACTGGAGAATTCATTGAAAGAAAAGTATTAGACCTTCTGTCATATTTGGACACTTTGAAGTGATATGCAGGCACACTGAATATCGCCCTATGGACACCTGGATCTGGGCCAGCTCTGCATGGGGATCAATGCCATCTATTTATTACATAAGCCATTATATCCTGGAAAAAGCGTCAGTTCTAAATTATTCTGATCACTTTTGCATGTCCAAATTCAAATCTCAACTGTAAGTCCTGCTTACACCCCGATACACCTGATTTGCAGTTAAGGATACTGATTCAGGTGTATCAGAAATGTGGTGGTGGAATCAAGACAATCAAGGAGGCAATGTAATAGCAGAGAACAAATTATGCTGCAGGAATAGAGAGGCATATTTGAAAGAGGGCTGGAAAGGGAGAGGCAGAGCAAAAGCAGGCAATTTATTGCTGATTCCATTTTTCAGTGTAGTAAAACTGAACGCTAACAGAAAATGTTGCAGCAAAAAAATCTCACATTGTTGAGCGAGTGCCAAGCAGCAGATAAATCCACTGCAGACATTAATAAATAAATGCATATGAGGAAAAATAAACTTAATTTTACAGTGATGGATCTTTCACTAACTTTTATTACTCAGGAAAGAGACCTCAAAGCTGTAGTAAGTCAGCAGCTTCATGCTCAGCAGCAATGAAAGAAACATGCCATCTGGGCAGAAAGGCACCATGAACAAAACTGGTACAACAGAGTCCAGCCACTTCTTGTTTAAAAATGAGAGATTTTCCTCAGTTTATCACATCTCATGCTACTGAAGTACAACATCAGACCGTCACATGTTATGACCAAAGCTACTTCACTTCACTTCGTGTGTCAAGTGAAGTACCAAGCAGCTATCAACTGAAAATGCTGCAAGTCTGAATGTTATAGGGCAAATCATATAAATCCAGCATGTGCATGCAAACTCACGCAAGTCTCCCCAGGCAGATTTAAGGCCAAACTGCAGCAGTTGGTCAAATGCAGCAGGTGCTGTAAACATTTCAAGTGAAAGTTTAGCTCGTCTTTATTCTGCTTTCCCAGCAACAAACACCCCATCAACGTAGTTTGAGACCACAGCAGTCAAAAGTCAGAGTTTTATATGCACACGGAAGACTTGCTTCTAAATCCAGTCTTCCCAAATGTTTATCACCTGGAAAGCCACCTGTCTGAGAGGAGAGGTCATGTGTTTGCCACAAGAGAATGCAAATGTCATAACTTTAGTTTCAAAGACCAAAACACTCAAGCATGCATAATTGTAACTGTCATTAGATTTAATTACATGTCAAGTAGCTGCTGTTACTAGTTTAAAGCTGTCTAGNTCAAAAGTCAGAGTTTTATATGCACACGGAAGACTTGCTTCTAAATCCAGTCTTCCCAAATGTTTATCACCTGGAAAGCCACCTGTCTGAGAGGAGAGGTCATGTGTTTGCCACAAGAGAATGCAAATGTCATAACTTTAGTTTCAAAGACCAAAACACTCAAGCATGCATAATTGTAACTGTCATTAGATTTAATTACATGTCAAGTAGCTGCTGTTACTAGTTTAAAGCTGTCTAGGAAAAAGACAAAATAACATAGTAAGAGCAAACATATAAAAAAATCAGTGAAATAACCTGCCTCAGTGATAGAGTGAAACATCCACTGACACAGGATCAGATAGGGTTTGCCACAGCCACTCTGACTGAAACTACCACCCTGGCTGATTCAGGTATCACCCATTTTACACAGACATCCTGTAACTCCCATAACAGAGTTAATCCATTGGCACCAACTGCAGTTCCAGCCAGAAAACATCCAAGACCTGTTTTTAAAGATGTGCCAAAGGCAGCATAAGTGGTGCACCCACCAATGGACAGATCCTCAAAATAAATCAATCCTCATGGAAAAGAAAGGCAAATGCCAAAGTATGAGCATCAGTAAGGTGGACTGACTTCAAATAAGAGAAGCAACTCCACTGAAGTCAAGGGAGGAAAAGAGGTTTGTGTATTGCCAAAATATTCAGATAGTTTGGCAAAATTTAGCTAAACCTGGAGAGGAGTAAGGCAGAAGTGGAGCAGCAGGTGGGTCCCACCTGGCTTTGGCTGAAATGTGCAGGTATCCCATAGAAAAGAAAGTTTGACTATGAAAGATATGGGCCAAACCATGCAGGGAGCTCAGGACTGACATGGAGTTATATTACAGTTCAGGCTGAGATCTCTGGAAGAAATACATGTTTCATTTTGCACAAAGTGTGCCTATCCTGTTTTCAGGTGAGCCTATGAATCTGTTCTTTCATGCAAACTGCGCTTACCAAAGACAAACTTCAAGGCCAAATCTCTAAACAATAAAAATATGTTGATTCCCACTGGAGTCAATGCAGTTGTACCAATTTACCTAAAAAAAAAAAAAAGGCAAAAAACACCCAAAACATTTTTGACCCTTCAGCTCCACTAAACATGAATTTCAGTTGTATACATTCATAACAGTCAAGATATCAAATGATGTAATGAATGCTAAAATACTCCATTTACTAGGACTTACAGTATTCAAGTATGAGGTCTACCCCAAGTCCTGCTAGAAACAGTGCAAAATATATAGCATAAGGTAGAATTTCCAAAGCTTTCCAGTCCTTTGTGTATCAGAAAATGGTACATTTCCTCTCTTTAAGGGCAGCCTGTGCTGAACCTTCCTGTGCTGTTCCAGCCTTCTCCTTCATGGCTGGATTTCAGTACAGCAGCTTTGGCCATCTGGCTTCATTAAAACATCATTATGTCCCTGGGTTTTTTTTGATGGACCAAAAATAGTAAGAGCAGTTTCCCATTTAAGAATCGCTCATTCATCAGTGCTAGCTGGTGGGTTGATTACAATTTAGTTTAGCTAATTAAAAAAGAAAACATCTTTGTAAGCTGCTGGGGCTTGATTTGCTTTCTGCTGTCCAAAAATTCTTCCTTGATTTAAAACCTATGTCTGAAAAGATCTGCTTTTGGGCCAACCTGCAACAGAACATACCCTGAGGCAAACATCTAATGCTACTACACTTCTGCACCGCAGCAAGAGAGGAGCTTTAATTTAGGCTATCCCTGATCAATGGACAGAGCTAAAACCTAAATAACCTCTAAGAGAAAACAACTGGCACCAAAGAACCGTGCAGCAGAATCAGCCATGGGATTTTGGACACTCAGGGTTGATGCAGACCCCACTGTAGTTGCTCTTTATGGTTACCCTTGCCCAGGGAGTTTGGGCTGGGACGTAATGGGCATGCCATACCCAGGTGGGACAGGGCTCCATCCCATCCATGCAGCTACCACCCTAAGAATCCCTGTCCAGGTTAAAGGAAAAAGTTTGACTGTGATGCATGAAGTAGCTGTACTCAGCCACCAGACCGAAAAGTTATCTTTCTCCCATTTTACAGGAACACTAAACTATTAAAATCTTTGACTGAAGAGAGAAACCCATAGGCTTTGATACATAGGTTTGGAGTGCCTGAGGATTATCTTGGATGTTTTAAGAATCATGAATACCTGCTTTAGACATTTTTCTTGGAGGAAAAATCTTCCTCAAAGCCTTGGTGGTGACAAGCAAAATCCCAGCCTATATCCCCACACCTGAACAAAAAAATACCTTTCCTAGTGACAGGAGGTGGTTCCTGTACCCTCCCCACATCAGGAAATCAGTGTGTCCCCACTGAACAGAGGGGAGCAATGGGGATGTGCTGAAGACACTTGGCTGAAATTGAAGAAATTGTAGTTAATCTGGCTCCAACACAGAATTTCATGTGAACCCAGGCCAGTCAATTTTTCTGTGTTTAAGATTCTCATCACTAACTTGCCCTTTCTTTCCCCCAACCTTTAACCCTCTTGCCTATTTAAGATATTAAATTCCCCAGGACACAAAGTACCTCTTGCAAAGCCTGTGTAGATGTTCAGTACAGTGGGGCCACAGAGGTGACCAATGTCTTCAAAAGCAGCTGTGATACAAACAAGAGATTTCAGCTGCTAATGTTAAAAGCAAAGGTATTTTACTACAGAGGGGCTTTAGCCCTCTACAAAGCTGGTGCCGTGGTGTCAGATGTCCACGCATAGATAGTACACATCATCAGTGTTCCTGAGCAAGGAAGCAGCAGGAGATGTCTCTTCAGCCTGAGAGCCCTCGCTCTGTGCATGCCACTTGCTAGCAGCTTCATGGGATGGCTCTGTCCTGCCCAAGTCAGGTTATACAGCTGCCTCCAGAGTCATTGTGGTAAATATCCTTCTTTTTTTTTTTTCCCCCACTAACAGGCTTTCTGCCCTGCTGTGAAAAGAACGGACATCTCTGGATATGTGCTTATGGAAGAGCTGCACTGGCATATTTGGAGCTTCTCTGACTGGTCAGGTAAATCCATCACTGACATGTAAAAATGCTGCCCAAATGGATTAGGTATCACTTTGCATATCTTGGCTAAGGAAAGCAGGCTAATGTCAGATGACCCTAGTATTAGTTAAATGCAGTTGTTTCTTCCTGGGGAGGCAAGCTGAATTTGCAGCTTTGGGAGTTTGAAGTATCCACAGCACTACCCAGTGCTGCACTAACACCCACTGCAGCTGCCCATAGCCAATCCAAGCCTACAAGCTACACCTGAAAATTGGCTTTGAAGCATTTAGAAACTGTAGAAACTGCCTTTCACAGGGCTTCTCCACACATGTCTGCAAGCATCTGTATGTGTTACTCCCCACTGTAGCTCAGCAAACTGCAGAAGTGCTCCTCTGGGGGAGGAGCTGGGAACATCAGATCAGGGCAAACCTCCCAGCACAGCTGTGAAACAGAGAATTGAGACAGCGCGCATGGCGGAAAGGACTTTTGCAGCTTTAGGTAACAGTCTGCCAGCCAGGGATGGGGAAGGGCTGCAGATATCTGTCTCCTGGGAGTGAGCAAACTCCTCCAGAACAGCACATATCAAACTGCTTAGCTGCAAACTCAAACTGCTTAGCTGCAAACAGGAGTAAGAGTGTGTCAGTGTGTCCCCTTTGCATCTCCTGCAGGAAGGTGGGCTCCCATCCCAGGCTGGAGCTTGAACAAGTACCAGCATCTTCCTGTTGCTAAAGAAAAGCTCACAATATTTGCTTTCCTTATTCAAGTCCTTTAAGATCAATGCAGGAAACAACATATAAATTGTATACTTCTCAGATCTTCTTTTTAGCATAAACTAGCACACAGTTCTGTTTTCTTTGTTTCTGAGTGAAATAATTTTCAAGAAGAAAGAGGATCTGCCAGGCTGCTTAGAAAAGGGAGCAAGTAACATTGGGGTAACAAGCCAGGAAGACCTGAGAGGTCTGCCCAAGGCCACGCTGAGCCGAAGCTGCCTACCTGGCATGGTGCAAGACAGCCTCAGCCCTGAGATATTTAGCACCTCCTAGATAAGGAGGTGCTAGGACCTCCGTAAGCTTAAAGAAAAGCCTGCCCCCCTAGGAGGCAAGCTGAAATGGGAACATTGCTCAGCATGCTGCGGCTCACACAGAGGCAGGACAACACTGAGTTATCTTTGGCATGTCTCTCCCAAGCTGAAGTGATGTTTATAAGGGCACTCTTTTAAAAGAAAGAAAAATATACCCAAGCTGAGTTAAATGGCAGGTGTTTCTTTAGAGTGAATTTTGGTGGGGGATGCAGAACAGGATTGTTCTGGCACCATCCAAGGTGGCACTCTTGTGGAGGTTTTCCTGTCTCCATTTTATTTATTTATGTACTTCTTGTAAATCTGTAGTTCTCATTCGAGGCTGTGCAGAGCTTGCGTGGCAGAGCATGGAAAGGACTCACAATGCCTACTGATGGGGAAACTAAAAATTGTCTACGGACATAACCATGTAGGAGAGTGGATGTGTATCAGTGGGCACATGCACGTGGTCATGTCAGTGCGGAAGTGTTTGGAAGAGTGACTGTGTAGTCCTTTTGTTCATGACAGAGGCAGACAAGTGCGGTGTTCAGGGCACACATGTAGCTGTGCATGTGAACAAAAGCACCACATTCCTCCTAACCCACTCTGAGGCAGCTTTGTTAACATTCCTGGTGGATCAGCAACAAAGATAACAGAGCCTTCTTTCAGTCCTGGAAAGAGCAAGCATGTGCTTTGTGTTAAGGGTCACAGGGAGACCCTTAGCTAAGAGCCACTTGCAGGGACTTTCACCCAAGGAATTTTCCAAGACTTTCCCAGAGATCTGTATCACATCTGCTTAGCATCACCCCCACAGCCTCTAAGCATCTCCTGCTGCAAGGTGCCAAACCAGCTTAGCAAAGCCAGGGGAATACGAGAGCCTTATAATAACAGCACCTAAAACCCCCACAGGGAGGAACAATTTGTCTTTCATCATTCCTGTAGCAGAAAGATGTATTGGGCTACAGTGAATTTCTGTGTTCTCTGCATCCATTACATTGGAAAAACCTCAACAGCAGCAGTATGTCAGAAGCACCATTACAACTGGCAAACCCAGCTCGATGTACAGTATAGAGCAAGCAGGGAACAAGGGCCCGGCTCTGCATGTATAGGGTGGGGAAAGCATCACTTGCAAGCACTTTGCTACACCTATAATTACAGGAACGTGCAAATGGGTATAAAGACCGCCCAGATCCAGTGTGGCCCAGAAGCTCAGACTATTAGCAGCCAGAGGCATGGGGGTGAGACCCCATCCCAGCCTTAAGCAGGTGACCTCAATGTCCATGCATATGGACAACATACAGCCTATGTTGTAAGTGGACACCGTGCTGCTTCTCCATCCTGAGCAGAGGCCTCTCAGGAGGCCTAGCCTTTCAGGAGGGGCTAGACTTAATGAAGGCTTCTCACATACAGCTCTGGGATAGATCTGCATCAACATGTCTGAACTTTTAGTTTCATTCATAATTTTATAGACAGCACAAGAGTTACAGAAAATGCGACTGGTTCTGAAGTCCTGCTATAGCAGGAACAGTGTGCACCCTCTCTAACTGGTGGAGTCTGAATACTATTAGTCAGTACCTGACAGCCACAGAAAATCAGTATAATTGTCATTGTACAGTATGTGGTTATCCTACAGGGAATTGTACCTTGCTGGACCAAGCCACAATAAAAGAGCTTGACATAACTCTGCAGCTCAGTGCACTGGGGCCATACAGCAAATCACTATTATTTGAAGCACAATAAATATGGGACCAGTTCAAAGGCCACTGAAGATGCTGAAGAGCATCCTGCTGACCTTTGGATCAGGCCCCATAGGACTGTGCATTCCTGCTGTCTCAAGTCCTTGCCCATGTTTTGCAGCGCACAGGTACATCTCACAGAGACGCAGCTCATTTGGGCGTGAAATGAATGCTGCCCGTTTTGGCAGAAATATAGACAGAGAAAGCAGGAGACAGCACACAGAGGGAGAAAATTTTTTTTTTTTTTTCCCCCTCTTTTTCCTTTTCACTACTAGTGTTTTCTGTGACAATCCCCATGACATTCAATATATCAGAAATTAAAGAAGCTACTACAGAGAAACATCAGGTGTGCATGGGTGGTAAAGCTTTAAAATAACCACTTTAAAATTAATTATTAGATAACAATGTTGTATGTGAAGCTACATAGATAATGGCACATTAACAGCTGGCAGCACTGATGGTGCCTATTCTACACACACAGGCACCACAGAAATATGTGCTTTATCTCATAGTCATGCTGGGTGCAAAACAAATTTCTCTGAAGAGTTTCATTCACCCTCAAAGCACTTTGAAAACAGAGAGCTGTCTGTCCAATTATTCACCCAGCTCCTCCCTTGTCCTCCCTCTTTCTCAGCCCTGCAGTTTGAGCAAAAATGCTGGGTACATCCTCAAAAGTGTGCTCCGTTTTTTGCACTCTCACACACATTCACTTGTCTGCCTAATTCCTGGCCCCTCACTCTTCTCATCAAACCAAAGTATTTAACAGCACAAGATTGCCTCAAGAGTCTAGGAAAAAGATTTACCACATGCTTAAGACGTGGAAGTTCATCCAGAGTCAGAGAAACACACTGTAGCAATTTAAAAACTGCTGTAGATCAACTTCTAATTTTACAACCTATAAAATAACTCCAAGTTTTTTCAGCATGGCCCACAAAAAAAAAGGAAGGGGGTTGTTTTCTGTTTCCTCAGGCAGCTGCATTTACATGAAGAGTAATCTTCAAAACTGTCACTGATCAGTCAAATCCCTGTAAGCACTTTGAGGACAACCTTTCCACAAAGCTGTTGCTTCTGGCTCAGATATCCACCAAAAGTGCTGGGCTAGAAGCACAGGGGATAAAGTCCTCTCTACTGCCGGCAGAACAGGCTGGCCCCAGGACACTGGGATGAGAAAAGCATCCAGGTCCTGCCTTTTTTGAGGCCCGAGCAACAAATTACCACTTCAAGGCATACTGTCAAGAGACAGATATCAAACACCTTGGCTGTTGGTGCTACCACAGCAATGAGAACAGATTAAGTAGACAGATGTCTAGAAACCAAGACCATATACCTCAGGCAATAAAGGAATCTGAATCCTTCCCTAAAGGAATGGATGTTATCATCACCGATTTTTTAGCTAGGAGTCATCCTGGAATGTCATGTTTTATGGAAATATTACTTTGGCATCCAATATGGACATTTCCAGAAGAGCTTGGTAGTTTAAACTTTCTCACAAATGGATACTTTTCTACCTTGTGAAGTCACCAGCCTTTTTAATTTCTCTCTCCATCCAAGACAGAGCAAGGACTGAAATCCCTGTGGTGTGTGAGGAGGAGAGCTTGGCCCAGCAGCAAGACTGGGAAGAACCCATACTCACACAGCACCCACTCTGGAGAGGGCTCTTGGTCTCATCTCCCACAAGCAGTGAAATTAATTCCAGGTTTTGTTTTCTTTCTCTTTCCCCCCATTTCCTCACCATGATCCTAAGTCTCTGATGGGACTCTGCATTTTGTTTTATTCCAATCAGCAGCAACACTAGTGGCTTTTGGACTGCAAAAGGCAGAGTGAAAAAGCAGACAGCAGACACACAGACATCCTAGTGCCAGCACTGATGTCACCCTGAATAAATATTTGAAAGAATTTAGTGGCTTGGTATCATTTACTCCCAGAAGCAACAGGTATCCAAAGCACTCCAGCATGATTCGCACTCAGGAATTCTGGTCTCTATGTGCCCAACAAGTGGAACAAGCTCTGGTTTGTATCTCATGCTGTACGGACAGGATGGGTTTAAGTCTCCCGGACTTTTGGAGTCCAACTGCTTTATGATAATTTAAAGATCATCTTTACTGGTTCCAATTTGAAATCCCACTTCCCCAGGAGGTGACCTGAATTGAGGGGCAGGGATAACACCCTGTTACCCTTCATGGGATAACACCAAGCGAGACCCCCTTGTGTCTCTGCAGAGGGTCAGGCTCATTCAGGCTCCTTCCTTACTCCCTCTGCAGGGACATGGTCTGCTGGCAGTGACCTGCTGGGCCAGTCTGATCTTGCAAGTGAAGGGCAGAGATACACTACAGGCTTAGCAGAAAAGAAAAAATAAATCAAAAGCCACAAGCAAGTGACACTAGGAGATGCTGTCCCCTTCTTATCTTCCATATGCCAGACGCCACCCCAGCAGAATTAGGGATACACTGCAGAGACTGGGGATGGAGCCAGGCTCCCCCTGGATAACAGGGACCTGATCACATATGTCCTGCACCCTCCTACAGTGACATGTCCATGCACTGACCAGTGCAGCTGGGCAAGAGCTGTCTCAGCAGAGAGAACCCTAACGCTCCCACCACGGGAAGGGCTGGTTTCCAGCAGCAGGACCCGCAACACAGTGGGGAGCAGCGGTAGGGAGTGCTGCTCACTCTGGCTGGGTGCACAGGTGCACAGGCACCATGCTGTGCCTGTTCCATCGGTTATCTATTAAGGCTTGATTAGTTGGCCATTATTTTTTTCTGTACAGGGAGCTTTCTATCAAGTGTCAACTGTGGTCATCAAAAAGCACAGTCTGCTCACATGGTAGACTGAGAACCACCAGGTTTATGGTCTGATCCTAAGCCCATTTGAAGCCAGTGGGACTCTTTGAATCAGGTCCTAGGTGATTTGGCAAACTTACAGATGAACGCTTGGTTCTGAGTGACAAAACAGGAGCTGTTCAGAAGAACAAGCTCCCGGTTGCTTTAGCTTTCCTATCAGTACTGTTTCTTCTGGTGGTCTGGGACATCTCTCCACATACCTACACATTTGTTTGCTCACTCACTGCTGCCTGCTACAATGTCTTTTTTTTTTTTTTTTTGGTGTATAATACATGTTGTCATTTTCTCTAGAACAGAAAATGTAGCACAGTCTGGACTACTTAGGTGTATTGCTAAGAAATCCAGAGTCTTTGTTTTTGAAAAAGAGCCTGCCTTGAATTTAAGAATATACAAATAACTTCGAAGCTGATCATTCAAGATCAGAAAGGAGCCTTCTGCCTCTGGGCCAGGGAGAGCCAGTTCCCCCCCATCCCTTCTACCCAACCAGCAAGCATAACTGTCTTCTAGCCACCCAGCAAGTGGTGGGTGGGTCTCCTCCAGAGCCCAGCATTGCTTGACTGCATGCAGTGGTGGGGGCCACTATGGGAAAGTAATTAAAGCTGCATCACATGAGCAAATGAAAGCTTCAGTGCTCTCTCTGCTCACAACAGTCTTTTTTTTTGCTGCAGTCTGAAAGCCCTGAGGGAACCTAAGCAAAGCCCCCAGGCTGGCTGAGAGCTTCCTAGGGGCTGAACACGATGCTGCTGCCAATCAGCTCCTGCTGGTCCAACATGAACTGAAGAAAAGATTGCTGCCTGCATGTTGCTTTCCTTGCCCGTCCTCCCCCCCTGCTTCTCCCACTCCAGCACACACTCTCCTCTCCAGCCCCTCACAGCAACCAGTGCAGGATACAAGGGCCACCACCCAGAGCAACAGCATCCTGGCAGCAACACAAAACTCTCTTCTGCCTTAAATATTGCAAAGGACCAACAAACATCTGATCACTGGTTGAGCACTGGCATTTAGGCAGTGCAGAGGCTTTAAAATGGATCTACATACAGCAATGAATCCCATCCTAAGCCTTGCCAGCTCAGCTTCTCCATCATTTATATGATGTAGCAAATTAAACCTGGAACAAAGGGCTCTGTACCAAGCATGCATTCTGCATGTGACCTGGCATGGGATATTCAACAGGCACACACCTCATACCAGGTTTATCTAATAGCATGTACCAGTGGTATCCTGGTCCAGCACCACAGGTTGGGAATAGGTAAATTGCTAAAGTCATAATCTGAAAGGGAAACAGGGAAAATCCTGGGGCCAAGATGAAAATCTTGAATAAGTGAATCCTGGAGAAACCTTTGACAGGAAAACAAGGATCCATATTCTGTGGCTACCCCAGACAAAGACATCTGGTCATCCTAAAGTAATTCCCTCTTTGCCTTGCTTCTTGTATACAAAGGATGTGGAAAGCAAGCACTGCTTAGCATTAACAACAGCAGACAGGGGAAGAGCTGAGACACCAACAGATAAAGCCTGAAGCATCAGATGAGTGGAAGAAAGATGCTATTATACAATATGGCTGTGCCAGTACTTCTGATACTGCAGCTATCATAATCATCTCATACTAGCTTTAAATACAAGTGGCAGACGGAGACACCCACCCACCCCTCAAGCTACAGTACATAAATACAACCAACCAGTGGCATCTATATTCTTTTATCCAGCATTTATTAAAGAACAGCTTTTCCCTTGCTGCTCCCAGTTGAAACAGATCAAATGGTTGCACAAGAATGAGTAGTTTCTGAGATGATCAAAACTTAAAGAGAAATCATCACAGGCGTTTCTCAGCACAGACTTAGCTGGCTGGCTGTAAGATTAACTTCCCTTGAAAAGAAGAAAGAAATTGTACCTTATGCTGAAGCACTAAAGCCATCAGGCACACTTTTCCCTCTCATGATCTTCTCTAAATCAATTCATCTGCACTATGAAACAGAAGTCAACAAACTCATTAAACTACCAGCATAATGTATTTGCCCCACAGTTAATGAGTATGGAGAAGAAAAAAGGACAGATATGGGAACAGTTCACTGGCACCACTATGGAGATAGCAGTCACCTTCATGCTCTGGGCAACTGATGTATTAACGGTGTATTAGAAGTGACAAGTTCCAAGAATTCATGCAACAGAGACTGTCCTCATTTGCCATAATAAAATAAAACAGACTGGGAAAGCATCTGTCGTGATGCTATTAACTGGATCCTGAACCCAATTGTCCATCCTGTGACATGGTCCTTTTGCATCCAGAAGAGATATGTGGGCATCAAAGTAGCGTAAAATAACTGTAATCAGCAAGTACAAGGTGGCCATAACCACATCTAAGAGTGAAGAAAAGACAATAATTTCTACCATGTGTTTTCCTCCTCCTCCTTTTACGATATACAAAAGACCCAGTTATTTTCTCAACTGGGTTCATTTCAAGCAGGTATTTCTTCAAAGTATGTTTTGATTTTTGTTGCTCAGTTTGGACTGGACACCAGCATCAAATGGGATTGCTACTGGTCTCCAACTGGATGAAACACAATCACAGACCTGGATTTCTGATGAAAATTTCACACTTGCGAACTGAAACATTTGCTTCCAGCAAATAATCACTCACAGTAGATTTTCCCAAAGGCATTCCTGCCAGCAAATGCATTACACCAAGTATTTGGGGATTTGACCACAAAGAAGGTCACAAAAAACAACAGAAGCAAATGTGACATTTAATTTGACAAATATTTACCAAAAAATGGCACCCAGCCTCCATGACTGCCATCCCACTGTAATTATATTCCTTGCATCCGAGTCTAATTTAGAAAGCCTGAATAGAAGGAAATAGTCAGTGTTCTTTTGGGGAAACAAAATTTACCTTAAGTAAAATCTAGCTCATGCAACCAGCCACTGAAAGCCCCGCCAAGCTCCCAGGCAGAGCTTAAGGACAAATTTTGCCAGCTGTAGGTTACAGGAATCCATGTTTAATAAGTGGCAACTTGTCAGTAAGTCCCTGGCAGCAGTCTGAAGGGAAAGTGTGGCAGGTTTTGAAAGGCACCAGTCAGAGAGCTCACGATTTGTACTTGTCACTGATGACAGTGAGAAACCTTTCAAAGGGTACTCTGAGAAAATTGGTTTATGTAATTATAGAGATTTATGTCTCTTGCAGCTCCAGGAGGTTTACTGCTATCCTGAAGCTCTCGGTGCAGAGGAGTCAACAGAAGAAAAATGTAGGATCATCTTTGGATGGACATGGTATGACCATATCCACAAGGTAAATAAAGTGACCAGCTTCAATGTTTGGTTAGGTGAGAATAAAGCAACCCCTCCCTTGGAGGAGGCAGAGACTGTGGGAAGAGTCTCATCGTGGAAAATCACTCTCGTGTGCAGAAAAAGCCATCAGAGCTGGGAACCAATGACCACATTTTGGTTTATTTCCATAGGGCAGACAGAAGCAGCTCATTATCGAAGGCACTGAGTTTGCCAAGACTTCTCATTAACAGTGCACATTTATGCGGTTAGTCTGCAATGATTTTCCTGGTTTTAATGTATTAAAGACTGTTGAGGTCTCATTTATGGGTAGGGTGTCTAGAGTAAACATCTACAGCTATAAACCACAAGAGTCCTTGCCACAGCAATTATTTTCCACGATGTTGTAGAACATTAAATTCATCACTTAAATAGCACCCCAACTGAGATTTCAATGAATCAAATATATGGAAAATAAATTTCAAAGTAATAATGAATCCATAAAGATGTAAATCAAGGACTTTTAAAACCAGATCTGTCATTGCCCTATCAGGATTACAACAGGACGTTGTGCCACCAACACCCACAGTTATCTACCAAGTCTCTACATCTGAGTGATTTTTTTTAAATGCTCTGGTTCCTGAAATCCCTGGACTGTTGGAAAAACTTGTCTTTCTTTAAAAAAATATATACCATTAAGTTTCTAGCCCCTTAGGTTGCACAGATTAGCTCATAAACATGACAAAAAAAAGACAAAGAGAAACCCCAGTCTATTTTCTCATACCATCTTTTGATACCTAAGTCAGCCCCAGATCAGACTTCTGGGTTAGCTCAAGGATACTGTTACAGCTCCCCGACACCCAAGGATTCACTGCCTACCCTCGACGCCTGACTCAGCACATAGATCTTGAGAAAGCCTTGTACCAAAGACAAGGGCAGAACAAAAGAAACAAGGTAATGAAAAAGAGCAAACTAAAAAGGCCATTTGGGGTCTTCCTGACACAGCATTTCCTCAGTAAGGTAGCAAATTCTTGGAGAAAGTACCACCAGAAAGGGCCCAAATCAAACCACTGTGATGGGAGGCTTGCAGACTGCAAGGAATTTGAAAAGTTCATTTTCAACTGCACTTACGTGCTGATTATAGCATATGTACATACACTTTGAATGAATAACACTTTGAATTTAATGCCTGAGCAGCACCTTCCCTGGATAGGAAGGTTTGCTCTGGCTGCAGGCCTTGCTCCCCAAGGCAGGACACTGAAAAGGCTTCACGTAAGCACACTGCTGAGGTTTTCTCTAACTGGAAATGTTCCTTCTGTTATTCTGAACAGTCTGTCCACAGTTCATGGCATAAACTGCTTTAGAAATTACAGCCCTGGAATGTAAAACTGGGTCAGGCTGGCTGGTAGCCCTGGCTAGTCCTTGCAGCCTCTTTGCCAAAGGGTATCTGGTGTCAGCAATAGAAAGAGGGGCAGAATAATAAAAAAAACCAAAAACAAACACCTCACTCCAGCAGCTATCCATGCTACTGACCAGGACCACCTGCTTTCTGCCACGAAAGAGAGGTGGACAGAGCCCCCATTTAGGACAAAACAAGTCCTGCAGCAATTCTTCTGTAATATGTGCTCCCCTCACAATTCCACTCCACGTCTGGATTTTGCCCTAATGCCATACAGCTCAGCCTCTTGAAATGGCTTCTCAATCCGTCAGCATCGAGGTGGAAAGCATGCAAGACTATTTGAACTATCTGAGAAATGCTCAGAGCTGCTGCTGCAGAGTGGGTTTGGGGAAGGCTCCCTGGGAGCCAAGAGCAGAGCAGTGCATGGACCATGAGCATACCTGCCCCACCTTCAGCAGCAGGAACAAGCAGGATACATGTCAATCCATCCAAACGAGGCCAGTGCATGGGAATGCAGCCAAATGAAGCAGTCTGGTCCCAGGCCTGGCCTCCAGATGTTCCTAGGTAAGATAAACATCTTTGCTCTGCAGTGATCTGATTTTTCCTCCCCTCTGCTCACTCTTAACTTGTCAAGGGTTAAGAGGGCTAAAGTGCATCTACTTTAATAGTGTTCAAATGCAGTTATCTACCCCATACTAAGGCCAAAAAAAAAAAAAAAAGCATAGCCCAACTAAATCATGATAAATGGTTGCATTCCTCAGCTCTTATGATGGCCCCTGTTTTATCAACTTACCAGCCAGAAAAGAGGTTTTGGCCCCAGATGATATGCAATAATTATCTTGACAGCAGTACTTGAAGGACATATCTTCTATATTACACCCTGTATTTTTAACATTAAACTTTCCACCACCATATTTAAGGCCAACAGAGGATTTACAGGACAAATGCCAAATATGTTAAAAGGGTTTCATCACATAAAATTACATCTTAAGCACTAAATAGAACAAATGAGGAATTGGGTAAAAGCAGATGCCAGAGTGACGAAGCTAATACTGGAATTCTTTATCTTCACAGAAAAATGACCGGGTAGCTGCTGATTTGATGTGTAGCAATTAAAGAGTAATTTACACAGTGCCACTTAGTGACAAGTATAATTATGCTCTCCTCAGAGTACATATCAGATAATAATTGCCTCCAGCTGAGCTGGAGTTTGTAACCCACTAAAAGGGACTTTAATGATATGACCAAACATGGATTTTAGCTAGAAAGTTTATGACTGACCAGAAGATCACAAGAGCTGCTCACAGCTTTTTGAGGAAAGCTGCAATAACACCTTGATCTCCTCTGTATAAATAATTGCATTGGTCTATGCACAGATCTATAACAAATATAAGAAGGTACAAAAGGAATTATGAGATTTCTAGGACAGATCATACAGGAAGTTGTTCAATTCACAAGGCTCTGTTACCTAAAATTTGAAAAAAAAAAAAAAAAAAGGTACAGCACTGCCAGATATAGCCAGTAGTCAAACTTTGGTAGACAAAGAATGCCACCAGCCTTGTGGGTGCCCTCTAGCAACCTAAGGAATACCTACAGGAACTGCCTGGCACATATAGGGACACCCTTATTTAGACTCTGCAGTGCTTTATCTGGGCTATGGTCGGTCCAAACGCATAAGTATAGAAATGCATCAGAGTGTGGGAGCTCTGTGCCTGGGAAGATCACAGAACAGGTCCTCCCTTCTGTGCTATACTAAAGCACATGGAGGACAGGGAGGTGGTTTGAGACAGCCAGCATGGTTTCACCAAGGGCAAGTCCTGCCTGACCTACATAGTGGCTTTCTATGAAGGAGTGACTGCATCAGTGGACAAGGGAAAAGCAACAGATATCATCTATCTGGACTTCCATAACGCTTCAACACGGTCCCCCGCAACATCCTTCTCTCTAAATTGGAGAGATACGGATTTGATGGGTGGACTGTTTGATGGATAAGGAATTGGTTGTATGGCTGCATCCAGAGGGTGGTGGTCAATGGCTCGATGTCACAATGGGGACCGGTTACAAACAGTGTCCCTCAGGGTCTATACTGGGACCAGTGCTGTTTAATATTTTCATCAATGACACAGACAGTGAGATCAAGTGTGCCCTCAGCAAGTCTGCAGGTGACACCAAGCTGAGTGGTGCAGTTGATATGCCAGAAGGTTGGTATGTCATCCAAAGAGACCTGGACAAGCTGGACAGGAGGGCCTGTGTGAACCTCATGAGGTTCAACAAGGCTGAGTGCAAGGCCCTCTACCTGGGTCAGGGTAACCCCCAATATCAACACAGGCTGGGGGATGAAGGGATTGAGAGCAGTCCTGCAGAGGAGTACCTGGGGGTACTGGTGGATGAAAAGCTGGACATGAGTCAGCGATGTGCGTTTGCAGACCAGAAGGCAAAACGTATCCTGGGCTGCATCAA